>JAOXNR010054761.1:0-12015 GCA_028571225.1 Parsonsia alboflavescens | reverse complement strand
AACAATAAGTGAAGATTTGTAATAAATAATTGGGTAAAAGCTTATTTACAAATATAACCCTGGGCAACTGCCTATAGAGTCAGCTGGGGGCAGCAGTGACAGGTATTCCACATTCGATACCCTAGTTGTAATACTTCAAGCAAAACTCTCTGTACCACTCCCTCTTTAGAAAACAACCTACCCCCAACACAAACTTCATCTGACCATCGGTTTTACCTTCTGTAGTAGCTTCTTCGCATCTTCTTTGATACTTCATAGCCAGTTCTGGATCTAACGATTTCAACAAAGTTTCATACATCTCCTCAGCCTCAGCAATGCATTTTGCCTATGGAAAAAAAAAATAGTAAATTGACTCCTTGATCAGTGAAATTCTGATTACAAATACTTCAAAACAGTACGTGTCAAATAATACTCACTGAAAAATGTTTCATGGATATACAAGAAAAAGTCCTATGAAGGGAATTCCCCTCAAACAATTTTTCAGGAAGTGGCTCAGATTGGGATAGTATTCAGGTTCCCATAATTCTATCCTGGCATGACAGAGCATCTTGAATGCTTTTACAGGGCAGCACCATTTCTGCAACTTATGGTTTTTAACTTTTTAATGTCAAGCTCAGTGAGCATGTCATGAGAGCAAATGTCATAATATACCTACACTTGTAAGATCAGTAATTCTTTTAAATTTAAAATCAGCTAGAACTTTGTCAATTATGATTATAAATGAGTGAATAGTGGTCAACCAAGAAAATACGGATAATTTTGCACACTAAAGAACTAAAATATGAGACTGAGTTTTTCATAAGCTAAGCTATGCAATAAAACCTCTGAACAAAGTGACTTATCAAAGGTAATTCAAGAACTTGAAGAACATCATAGTGCACTGCAAAAGCACAAATTTGGCAACCCAACATTCATCAAATTGTGAATACCATAAGAATAAGGAAACAAAAAAGAAGAGTTATGATAATCTTGTCACATCGGAAAGCATGGCAGTTAATTTTGATGGTCACTGTTAAAAAATGAAATGAAAGGTTTCCACCTTATTTGAAAGGAGGAAGCAACTGAGGTCTTTTTGTTTCCTTTATTAAAATTTCTTTTGGCCCCTTCAGTAAAGGCAGTGCTTGTCCAAATCAGTGAAGTTGTATATCATGTAGCTCATTGACATGGAATATTAATTCTACACAAGCTAGAACTCACCAGTTTGTATGGTGCCGCAGATGCTCCATATATTTTGACAAACATGCGTAATATGTTGAAATTATTCTCCAGAACATCATCCTAAACAGCAACAGTATTTTATTTTGGAGATGATTAACAATTTAAGGAAAAACTAGTGAAGAGAAAAATGACTTACCTCGTAGTCAAACCTGTGGTATCACATTCTCATCATTATACTGATAGTATCCATAACATGCTTCTTGCACATTGAAAGGAAATGGGGGAAAAAAAATTTCTGCTACTTATCCAAAATATACATATATGATCAAGAAGTTGTATGCCACCATGAAACCAAAGAAAGATTGTAAGCAGAGGGCAAGTTCAAATGTGATAAACAGGCAGACCTCATTGACCGACATGTGATGGCAGAATTCTTATTCGAGCATAGATCCTAAAAGCTAGATTTAACCTTGGAAATCCTGGTTTATAAGACACTAGCTGATATATTTAGTTTATTGACATTTGTGAGTACTTTTCAGAGGTTAAGGTTATGGTTTTGTCTTTTATATTCACAATAATTTCCTAGAATCTTAATTTATTATTGTTGATTATGAATTTCATGTTAAGATGATTTGGTTATCCAAATTATTATAAATGTAGAGTAGTTTTAAGAATCTAGTTCTAATTAATCTAGGGTTTGGCATCTAAGAATTTAATTATACAAATTCTCCACCCGTTATGTATTCCTATTTTATCCAAACAATAAAAAGGGTTTACAAAATGTTCTTGGTAATCATGGTTGGTTGTGTGATGCAATCAAACTTAAGGTGCAACACTTGGGGATTTTTCCTTCCATCTTAGTGAGATGCTCTCTCTTCTTGTTGATTAACTTAGCATTGTTTCTAGATTGAAATCCTTTCAATATCATGTCTTTTTCCATTGGACAAATTTCCTGCAATTGAACTTTTTTTCCCCTACATCGTATAGCCTCTACAGCCTAGCACATTTAAGGATAGCTTTGTGAGACAACTTATTCAAGATCGTCCTGCATCAACACGAGATGGGTGTTAAGGAACTTTCCCTCTGCGACCTTCGTCAACCTGCAATGAATCACTCACAGCAACACAAACAAAGAAGGAGTATGACAGTAGATTTGTTTTCAAAGTTCACCCAACTAGGGCTACGTCTCTGTGCACAGGCACTCTGCAAAGTTTCACTAGACAGAAGAGTTTTGGGTACATGAATGATCTTCTCTCAAGATCGGAGTACAAAGGAGTGAGAACTCTCTTCTCTGAAAAATCAAACCCTAATTTTTCCTCTCCTTTCTCACTCTACACTTTTCTTGCCTCTTTCTCTATCTGTCTCAGCAGAATGCTCCTTTGTTTTTCTCTCACCTTTTCTATGTTCTGCAGAGGAGCCTTTTGTCTTAAAAACAAAACAAATGTGAAAAGACAAACGGGGGCCCAACTTGGCCTTGACCTCCAGGTCTGCCAGCTCGACCTTGACCTCCAGGTCTACTAGCTCGACCTCCACAGTATATTTGGCTTCACCTGCCAACAATCTCCCACTTGAAGATAAATATACTCGAGCACCAAGCAACTTTGCAGTAGTCTTCTTTGCTTGTGCCTCTACAATACTCCTCATCAATCAACATGGAGTAACACCAACGGTGGTAGTATAGAAGACATGTTTTTCTCTGTCTACGGCCTTGGTTAACATGTCAGTAGGGTTTTTTAAGCCATTAATCTTTTGTAGCTTCAGCTCATTATCTTTCAATGCTGACCTGATGAAGTGATAATGCTTCTTGATATGTCTCGTCCTTGAGTTATACGCTGCATTCTTAGCTAAATGCACTGCACTTTGACTGTCACTCCACAGTGTACTGATTGGCTGCTTTCGATGTAGCTCCTCCATGTACTCTTGTAACCACATGATTTCCTTTGAGGCTTCTGTGATCGCCACATACTCTGCTTCTGTCGTCGAAAGAGATACCACTTTCTGCAGTTGAGATACCCAACTCACTGTTGTACCTGCAACTATAAAGATATATCCCGTGGAACTTTTACCACTATCTCGATCAGCCGAGTGATTTGCATGCACAAAGCCTTCTAATTCTAGGGATGTATTACCATAGCAAAGAGAGTAATTTGGTGTACCTGCCAGATATCTCAATATCGATTTCACTGCATTCCAATGCTCTTTGCCTGGGTTCTTCAAATACCGACTCACTACTCCCACTGCCTATGCAATGTCTGGTCCCGTGCTCAACATGCATACATCAAACTTCCCACTGCTCATGCATATGGAACTACTGCCATGTCATCCTTCATAGCTTGAGTGCTTGGACACATGTCCTTGGAAAGTTTGAAGTGACTTGCTAGAGGAGTCACAACTGGTTTTGCCTTGTCCATGTTGAATCTTTTCAACACCTTGTGCACATAGTTTTCTTGTGACGGCCATAGCTTCTTATTTTTCCTATCCTTGATGATTTTCATGCCTAAGACATTCTTAGCCTTTCCCAAGTCTTTCATAGCAAACTGTGATGCCAACATCTTCTTCACTTTAGCAATTCTCTTCATATTTGAACTAGCCACCAGCAAGTCATTCACATACAAAGAGAGATATACAATATCACCATCGCTATACTTGTGAAGTTAGATGCAATGATCAGACTCAGAGTGTGTAAACACTTTTTCTTCCATGAAACCATCAAACTTTAGGTACCATTGTCGTGGAGCTTGTTTCAAGCCATACAAGCTTTTCTTCAACCGACATACCATGTGCTCCTTACCTTTGACCTCAAAACCTTCAGGTTGTGCCATGTATAACTCTTCATTTAAGTCACCATATAAAAAAGCTGTTTTTACGTCTAATTGCTAGAGATGAAGGTCCTCCACTGCCACAATGCTCAGCAAGACTCTTATCGACGTCATCTTTACTACAGGTGAAAATATCTCAGAGTAATCGATCCCTTTCTTCTGAGAAAAACCTTTGACTACAAGTCTGGCCTTATGTCTGATACTCCCATTAGCTTTATTCTTAACCCTGTACACCCATTTGTTTAATAAGGCCCTTTTTCCTGTTGGCAACTTGGTCAGCTCCCATTTTTTGTTCTGAAGTAACGAGCTCATCTTGTCTCTCATGGCATGCTCCCACTGCAAGTGAGATGTATCTTTCTCTGCCTCATCATAGGTCTATGTTTCTCTTGAATCTGTGTACAAGACATGGCTAAGAACAATATTTGATAATGGATCAAATATTTCTTTCTACTTTCTCACACGTGTGGACCTCCTCAAAACAGGTTCGTCAGAGTTGTTGGTCTGCTCTGAATCATTGTGTTCCTCTTGAACTGCCTCCTCACTGATAATAGGTTCATCTTGAATTTCTTCTTCAGATACACTCTGATTTGCTAGAGTCCTCTTCACAGGCACCGTATCTTACTCAACATATTTTGATTCTTTGGCTTCTCCATGCTCTGTCTGACGATCCTTGTATATCTTTTCTTCATGGAATACCACATTCCAACTGAGAATGACTTTGTTATTCTCGTAATCCCAAAGTCTGTAACCATGCTTATCGCCACCATATCCGATAAAGATGCACTTTTGGGACTTAGCATCAAGCCTCTTCCTGTCCTCACTGTCAATCAAAGAATATGCAATGCAACCAAAGAAATTTAGATAGGAATAATTAACCCTTTTTAAAGACCATCTCTCTTGTGGTATTTCTCCATCCAACGCACTAGATGGGCTTCTGTTGATAAGGTAAACAACTGTAGCAGCCCATAGGTGCAGTGGGAGACCCACATATAGTCTCATGCATCTTGCATGTTCTAGAATGATTATGTTCATTCTCTTAGCGACACCATTCTCTTGAGGAGTTTTAGGAATAGTCTTCAACCCACGTATGCCTTGCTAACTCAAGTATTCTGCAAATTCCTTGCTTGTGTATTCACAACCATTGTCTGACTTTAGACATTTAACTTGACAGTCTGTTTCCTTTTCTACCTTGGTCTTCCACATTTTGAACACAGTAAAAACTTCTGATTTTTCTTTGAGAGCATAGACCCAAGTCTTCCTCGTTGCATCATCAATGAATGTGACAAAATATCTCTTACCACCATAAGAGAGCTCCTGAGCTGGTCCCCATACATCAGTGTGAACCAACTCTAGCTTCTAACTTTTATTCCGTTGCCCATTCAATTGAAAACTACCTACCTTCTGTTTTCCATAGATGCAGCTCTCATAGAAACCTAGCTTAACCTTTTACAAGCCTGGAAGCAACTTTCTTGAGTGTAACTGCTTTACACCCTTTTCACCAAGATGTCCCAACCGATGATGACAAAAAGTAGACAGATTTTCTATAGCCACTGTAGTTGCAACCATATCACTGATATTGTCTCCCTGGAGAAGGTAAAGTGTACCTGTACGCTTTCCCTTTGCTACTACTCTTGCTCCTGAGGTTATCTTCCACCCACCCAAAGGTTGTTACCAGACCTTCTTGGTCAAGTTTACTAGTTGAGATGAGGTTTTTCTTCAGTTTTGGTATGTGTTTGGTTCCATGCAAGGCTAGACATCCTTCACTTGAGACATTCACAATCATAGTCCCTTTTTCGACGATCGGACATGTGTGTCCGTTTCCCACAACCACTTGTCCAAAATCTCCACTGACATAACAAGCAAATCGTTCTCTCTGCAAGGTGCAGTGGAAAGAAGCACTAGAGTTGATAAACCACTTGTCTGACTTCGAGTCAAACCCTGCAGATAAACACAAGTTTTCTAGCAGGGGTTCATCATTGACCACATTTGCTCCTTGATTCTCATCTTGCAACTTCTTCTTGTAGGCTTCATATTGAAACCTTTGGTGTCCGATTTTGTGATAATGCCAACACTCATCTTTTTCACCCGACCTCTTTCCTCTTGACTGTGATCTTCCACGCCTGTTGAATTTTCCTCTGCTCTTGCTTTGTCCATGGTTCTCCACAGCCAGTGTCGTAGAAGATGTGGATGCTGAAGAATCATCTCCACCTGAGGCTTTCCTTCGTGTCTCTTCATCCATGATGCTACTCACGGCATCATCCAAAGTCAAGTCATCCTTAGTGGTGCTTGAAATACCCTGCATTGTAGTGTTGTAGCTTTCTAGAAGGGAACACAAAAATAGTAAAGCTTGAAGCTTTTTATCCAACTTTATGCCTGCGGATTCCTACTGATCCGTGACCTATGTAAAGTTGTTAATATGCTCTGCTACAGAACCCTTGTCAGATAGCTTCATTTAACCAACTTCTTCAACAAGAAGATCTGATTTGATGTAGATGGCTTCTCATAAATATTCGTAAGAATATCCATGGCTTCCTTTCCAGTCTTTGCTTTTGCTATGTGGTAGCCCATTTTTTTCGTTAATCCTAAACAATTCGCACACAGTGTCTTTTGATCAGGGACTTTCCATTCAGATTTTGCTTTTGAATCCTCTTCTGCCATCTCAGGTTTCCAACCTTCAAGTGGTAGATAGAGATCTTTCTGATAGAGATAGTCCTCGATTTGGAGTTTCAACCATCCGAAATCCTACCCATCGAACTTGTCGATACTGATTTTATCATCTGCCATACAGTTTGCTTTCAATCGAGCTTTGCCAAAACCCTCGATGTTATCGATTAGCCAACCCTAGGCTCTGATACCAGTTGTTAAGGAACTTTCCCTCTGTGACCTTCGTCAACCTGCAATGAATCACTCACAACAAGACAAACAAAGAAGGAGTATGACAGTAGATATGTTTTCGAAGTTCACCTAACTAGGGCTACCTCTTCGTGCAGAGGCACTTTGCAAAATTTCACTAGACAGAAGAGTTTTGGGTACAAGAATGATGTTCTCTCAAGATTGGAATACAAAGAAGTGAGAACTCTCTTCTCTGAAAAATCAAACCCAAATTTTTCCTCTCCTTTCTCACTCTACACTTTTCCCGCCTCTCTTTCTATCTGTCTTAGCATAACGTTCTTATGTTTTTCTCTTACCTCTTCTATGTTCTATAGAGGAGCCTTTTGTCTTAAAAACAAAACAAATGTGAAAAGACAAAAGGCCCAGCTTGATCTCGACCTCCAACTCTGTCTCGACCTCTAGGTCAACGAGTTCGACCTTGACCTCCAGGTCTGCCAGCTCGACCTCGACCTCCATAGTATATTTGGCTTCACCTACCAACAATGGGTGGATCGGACAAGAGACAGAGTTGTTCGGGAGACTAGGGATGCGAATTAGATGAGCAGGGGTCGGGAACATCCTCCCTACAACCAGATTACTTTCCCCATAAAACCAAATCCAACCCTGCATTGCATGAAAGAAAACTCTGCCTTCTGAAATAAAGTTGACTGATCCTGATGTCAAACCTGTTGGAAAGAACAATTTCACAAAATGAGTTCAAATGTCTTGAACATGCCATTTTGATTGGTTTATCAAGATTTGAACATTAAGAGAGCAAGCTATATTTATCTTAGTTAGTGGTAACAAAAATAACTTACCAAAAGTTTCCAATTTAATCAGGACCCACCATGAAAAAGTACTTATAGATCATCGGCCACCTCAACTAGGAATTCTGATATTGATAGAAACTCCATATGCAATTCATTTACCTTCAAAACAGCTTCCAAGAATTAACAAGAGTGAAATCTACAAGACGAAGCCGCAATAGCATTATGTCATCTAGAGGATAATTAATTGAAGTTGTTTGTCTTCCCTAAGTTTCTGAGTTTCAGTCTTAGCACCATCATAATATGCTTAAAATAAGGTTAAAGAATCTGAAATAGAATAATAGAACAAATATATTTATATGGCTATATTGTTTTGAGAATGAAGAATCTCAAAGTTGGAAATAGAAGAATCTCAAAATTGAATATCTCTATTACATGCAGTGTTAGCAAGTAACTAACAACAGCAACAGACATACCTGTTCTTTCTGTAGTTCATATAAAAGAAGATTCAACACCCGATAGTCAAAGGATTTAAGATGGACCGCCCTCATTACATCTCCAATTGTTATCTGCCAGTGGTGAACATATGTTAAAGCAACAAAATTGACAATGCCTATGTTAAACTTCTACTCTAATATGATGGTAAATCATTCAGACAACCGAAATATTTATTCCATGAAGATACAGAAGGATGCTTTTATTGGCAAATACAAGTTCAATTGACGCAAAGCGACCTTGTCTTATCCATATTAGTACACTCTTCCTAACACATGGCTTAAGACAATAATAAACGGGTGAAGAATTTGAACATGATTGTTGGGATTAGCATAGCTTTTTTATATTGGCAGACATGATCATTGCCCAGCTATCATGGGCAGACATGCTTGGCAGACATCATCATTGTTTAGCTATCATTGCAGACATATCCGGTTTCATTAATAGAACATTGGAAGAAGTAGGGAATTAACTCTCCTTCCTAATTCATTCAGTTCAATATGGTATCAGAGAGGTTCGGTAGAAGTGGCTTGTTTGCTGCAGTTTTTCCTTCTCCAGTCCCATACACCTCTCCAATGACTGCACAGAGATGCCTCAGATCTTGACTGTGGCTACTGGTTCTTGACAGCAAATCAGGAACAAGGAGGAACAAACAATAGCAACAACACAATCCAGTGATGGCTCGACGACCATAGCGATCCTTGAGAGTCTTACGGCTGCAATGAAGCAGCTTGCAGCTCAACAGAATCCACCATCATCAACAGAAAATTCTGCTTCTACAATCGCCATTAAGTTCAACGGCATGAACTATTGCCTGTGGTCCCAAGTTGTCGAGATGTACGTCCCCGGCAAAGACAAATTGGGATACTTGACTGGTGATATTCCACAACCAACCTAGACTGACCCTGCTCTCCGGAAGTGGAAAGTTGAAGATGCTACCGTGAAAGGTTGGCTCTTAAACTCAATGGAACCGGCGTTGATCGGAAATTTTATAAGATTCCCAACGGCAAAAGCTGTATGGGAATCGGTGGCAGCGACCTATTTCGATGAGACTGATACGTCCCCAGTATATAATCTGAAGCTGCATGTGTCATGATTAAAGCAGAATGGAGGACCAATTGAAATCTTCTATAACAACCTTCAGGCTCATTGGAGAGAAATCGATTTTCGCAGACCAAACCCCATGATGTGCGCGGATGATATCAAGAGATATAACTCAGCAGTTGATGAAGATAGAGTGTATCTCTTCCTTGATGGACTGGATGATCGACTAGACAAGGCTGGAGCTGATGTTCTACAGGTGCAACCATTCCCCACTGTGGAGCAAGCATATGCTCAAGTGAGACGCGAGGATGTTCGACAAATCGTGATGCTCTCATCTGGAGAACATGAAATCTGGGATGGAGCTATGATATCCTGACATGAGCGGGAAAATTCTCCATTTCGTTTAACTACAATGTTCATCAACAATCAGGTACACCACAACCTACCGCTATCTCTGGAGGGTGTTCCCACTGTGGGAATTCACGACACACAAAGGATACTTGTTTTAAACTCCATGGGTATCCTGAGTGGTGGGAAGAATTTCAGAAAAAGAAGGCAGGAAAAGGGGCTGGGAAAGGAAGTGGTACAGTTTTAGTCGCCGGAGGTACTAATTATTCGTTGGTGCCAGATCAAAAATCAATTGAAGAAGCTGAAGGTAATTCAAGGTGTACTCTTTCTGTCTCTCACATGGATAAGAATGTTGGATGGATTATTGATTCTAGGGCGACCGATCACATGACCTTTGACTCTCAAGATCTTGCAACAAAAACTTCTCCAATGCGGGATCAGATTACAAATGCAAATGCTCACAACTCTAGTGTAACTAGAGCAGAGGATGTTACACTTTCTAAATTTGTCACTCTTTCAAATACATTGCTAGTACCCTCTTTATCAAATAAGTTATTGTCTGTAGGACAACTTACCAAAGATCTACAGTGTTGTGTTCTAATGTATCCTGATTTGTGTCTTTTCTAGGACATTCGCACGAAGGAGATTATTGGACGTGGTACTAAAAGGGATGGATTATATTTCTTCAATGGGTTTGGATCGAAGTTAGGTCATGTCCTACATACTCATGGTAATCTTGAGAGAGAAAGAGGCTTGGTTTGGTTATGGCACCGTTGTCTTGGGCATCTTTTGGGTACTTGAAGATTTTATTTCCTAAATTATTTCGTCATTTTTTAGAGTCATTATTTACATGTGAAACTTGTGTTCGGGCAAAGAGTCACCATGTAAGTTTTCCTCCTAGTATCAATAAAAGAACAAAACCATTTGCTTTGATTCATTTTGATGTGTGGGGCCCATCTCCAATCTCTATAGTTTTTGGTTTTAGATAGTTTGTTACTTTTGTAGACGATTGCACTAGGATGACTTGGCTATATCTAATGAAACACAAGGATGAGGTTGCTGCTATATTTGAAAAATTTGATGTAATGATTCAACTCCAGTTTGATGGACAGATTCAAGTGCTTCGAACGGATAATGGAGGGGAATATGTGAACAACAAACTTGATACCTATTTTCAACGGCATGGCTTCATTCATGAAACCTCTTGTGCTCAAACACCACAACAGAATGGAATAGCTGAGCAAAAAAACCGACAATTTCTTGAGACCCCAAGGGCTCTTCTCATAGGGAGTCATGTTTCGAAGAGGTTTCGGGATGTTGCCGTAGTAACTTCAGTGTATCTCATGAATCAAATGCCCTCGCGGGTGTTAAATTTCCACACTTCATTGCAAAACCTTGCTGAACATGTGGAGCTTCCTAGCATTTTGACTCTACCTCCTAAAGTCTTTGGATATGTGGCTCTTATTGATGCAAAACGGAAAAATATGGTGGGGAAAAATTATAGAATCTCAACTGTAAATAACTTCACTCGAAAGTTTTATTACAGAAAAAGGGAGAATCAAGAATAAAACAACAATATTCTTGAGACACAATGAGAAATGAATTTTATTGATTGAAAACTCAAAACTTCATGAAAACAACAATGTCTCCAAGACCAAACAAAAATCGGCTTTAAATAAACCCTAAATCAAAAATTGGAAAATTACAAAAAGACCCCTAAAGTTTTTAAAAGGCCCAAAAGTCCACCCAGATGACCCCGGATGGCCAAAAAATGGCCTTAATCATAGCATTGTTGTGACTATTACTCCTTGGACCGGCCCGGATCGACTCATCAAATTTGAGCCCATTCTGACTCTCTTGTAACTTTTCAATTCTTACGTTCCGACCCTAGAAACTTTTCCGAATTTCTCCGAATCATCTCCGATTGCCCTGAAACTTCTCCTGCAGCCTTTTGGACCTACGTGGGCCCTCCTGGATATCTTCCTGGGCCGGCTCTGCTTTAGGCTCCCCCTCTTCAGGAGAGTTTGTCCTCAAACTCGGTTTGTCCCCATGAAAACGGGATAGATGTTGTACGTTGAAAACATTAGAAATGCAGAGATCGTCCGGAAGCTCTAGCCGATAGGCGTTCGTTCCCAACTTCTCCAAAACTTGACAGGGGCCGATCTTCCAGTCTTTTAGTTTGTGATAGGTACCCAACGGAAATCGCTCCTTGGTCAATGTCACCCATATTTGATCTCCTATCTCGAATTGAACATCTCGTCGGGTCTGGTCCGCCTCTTCTTTGTAACGTGCATAACTACGCTCCAAGTTGGACTTTACCACAGCGTGGACGGACTGCAAATCCACTATGCACTCCTCCACATTCTTAGAAGCTGTCCCATCAGCGGGCAGTGCTAAGTTAATCGGACTCCTGGGATTCCTGCCATACACAATCTGAAAAGGAGAGTATTGAGTAGATCTGTTGACTGAATAGTTAAATTCAAACTCAATCTTGGGAAGAAGGGAATCCCAAG
>JAOXNR010054760.1:0-12016 GCA_028571225.1 Parsonsia alboflavescens | reverse complement strand
AAGTGAGAAAATGACCATTTTACCCCAAAGTTGTACCCAGGGGCATAATAAGCCCATACGACTCACAAATGACCATTTTGCCCCTATGTGACACTTCATCCCACCATTATGTCCAAGTCCTCGAGCATGGCAACGTAATGCTGTGGCAAGTTTTGAAACATGGAGCACAAGTCTCTAATGCTCGTTTTGCCTCTCAGATTCATTTCGCTCAATAAATGGCCGCACTACTGTGAAAATGACCATTTTGCCCCAAAGTTGTACCCCGGGGCTTAATTTGCCCATACGAGTCACAAATGACCGTTTGCCCTTTTGCAGCAATTTGATGCACCATATGTTCGTGCCACTACGCATGTCTAGGTAATGGTGCATCAAACCGTCAAACTTGGAGCACATGAAACTAATGACCATTTTGCGCCTATAATTCACTTCGGAAATTAAATGGCCACATGAGGGAGTAAATGACCATTATGCCCATAAGTTGTAGCTTGGGGCTTCATGAGCCCATATGAGTCACAAATGACCGTTTAGCCCCATGTGACACTTTGGGGCACCATTGGGTCAGAGTAACTGAGTTTGGCTTGGAAATGGTGCGGCAAGCCGCGAAATATGGACCTAAAGTCACTAATTACCATTTTACCCCGAGATTCATTTCGCTCATTACATGGCCGCAGAAGTGAGAAAACGACCATTGTGCCCCTAAATTGTACCCCGAGCCATAATAAGCCCATACGAGTCACGATTGACCATTATGCCCCTATGCGACACTTGGATGCACAATTATGTTCGAGTCACCGTGCATAGCTAGGAAATGGTACATCAAGCCACGAAACTTAAACCACAAGGAACTAATGGTCATTTAGCTACTATGATTTATTTCACTCATTACATGGCCCCACAATTGAGAAATTGACCATTTTACCCCAGAGTTTAATAAGCCCATACGAGCCACGAATGACCGTTTTGCCACTATGTAGCACTTCGGTGCACCATTTTGTCCGAGTTACCGAGCTTCGCTAGGTAATGGTGCGACAAGCCACGAAATTTGGAGCACATGTCACTATTGACCGTTTGGCCCCCATGATTCATTTGGCTCATTAAATGGCTGCAGATGTGAGAAAATGGCCATTGTGCCCCTAAGTTGTACCTCGGGGCTAAATAAGCCCATACGAGTCACGAATGACCATTATGCCGCTTTGCGACACTTTGATGCACCATTATGTTCGTGTCACTATTAGATGGCCGAAGAAGTGAGAAAATGACCATTGTACCCCGAAGTTGTACCCCGGGGCATGAGAAGCCAGAACGAATCACGAATGACCATTTTGCCCCTATGTGACACTTCATCGCACCATTATGTCCAAGTCATGGTAATGCTGTGGCAAGTCAAGAATCGTGGACCACAAGTTGCTGATGGTTGTTTTGCCTCTCTGATTCATTTCGCTCATTAAATGGCCGCACAAGTGAGAAAATGACCATTTTGCTCCAAAGTTGTACCCCGAGGGTTAATATGCCCATACAAGTCACAAATGACCATTTTGCCCTTATGCAGCACATCGATGCACCATATGTCCGTGCCACTACTCATGTCTAGGTAATGGTGCAACAAGCCGTCAAACTTGGAGCAACGAAACAAATGACCGTTCTGCTCCTATGATTCATTTCAGAAATTAAAGGGCAGCATGAGGGAGAAATGACCATTATGCCCCTAAGTTCTACCTCGAGGCTTAATGAGCCCATATGAATCACAAATGACCGTTTAGCCCCATGCGACACTTTGGGGCGCCATTTGGTGAGAGTTACGGAGTTTGGCAAGGAAATGGTGCGGCAAGCCACGAAACTTGGAGGTGAAGTCACTAATGACCGTTTTGCCGCAAGATACATTTTGCTCATTAAATGGCCGCAGAATTGAGAAAACGACCATTGTGCCCCGGGGCTTAATAAGCCCATACGAGCCACGAATGACCACTATGCCCCTAGGCGACATCTCGATGCACCATTTTGTTCGAGTTACCGGCCATGGCAAGGTTATGGTACATCAAGCCACGAAACTTAAATCACAAGGCACTAATGGTCGTTTAGCTACGACGATTTATTTCGCTCATTACATGGCCCCACAAGTGAAAAGGTGACCATTTTACCCCAAAGTTTAATAAGCCCATACGAGTCACAAATGACCGTTTTGCCCCTATGCTGCACTTTGGTGCACAATTATGTCCGAGTTACCGAGCTTCGCTAGGTAATGGTGCGAGAAGCGGCGAAATTTGGAGCACTTGTCACTATTTACCGTTTTGCCCCCCTGATTCATTTGGCTCATTAGAATGCTGCTTAAGTGAGAAAATGACCATTTTACCCCAAAGTTTAACAAGCCCATACGTGTCACGAATGACCATTATGCCCCTATGCGACACTTCGATGCACCATTATGTTCGAGTCACCGAGCATGGCTAGGAAATGGTACATCAAGCCACGAAACTTAAACCACAAGGCACTAATGGTCGTTCAGCTACTATGATTTATTTCACTCATTACATGGCCCCACAAGTGAGAAAGTCACCATTTTACCCCAAAGTTTAATAAGCCCATACGAGTCACAAATGGCCGTTTTGCCCCTACGTAGCAGTTCGGAGAATATTATCTCCGAGTTATCGAGCTTCGCTAGGTAATGGTGCGAGAAGCCACGAAATTTGGAGCACTTGTCACTATTGACCGTTTTGCCCCCATGATTCATTTGGCTCATTAGAATGCTGCTTAAGTGAGAAAATGACCATTTTACCCCAAAGTTTAATAAGCCCATACGAGTCACAAATGACCGTTTTGCCCCTATGTGACACTTCATCGCACCAATATGGCAAGGTAATGCAGTGGCAAGTCACGAATCGTGGAGCACAATTTGCTAATGATCGTTTTGCCTCTCTGATTCATTTCGCTCAGTAAATAGTGGCACAAGTGAGAAAATTACCATTTTGCCCCAAAGTTGTACCCTGGGGCTTAATATGCTCATTCGAGTCACAAATGATCGTTTTGCCCCAATGCAGAACTTCGATGCACCATATGTCCGTGCGACTACGTATGTCCAGGTAAAACGGCAACAAGTCGTCAAACTTGGAGCACCAGAAACAAATGACCGTTCTGCACCTATGATTTATTTCAGAAATTAAATGGCCGCATGAGGGAGAAAATGACCATTATGCCCCTAAGTTCTACCTCGGGGCTTAATGAGCCCATATGAATCATAAACGACCGTTTAGCCCGTTGCGACACTTTGGGGTACCATTAGGTCAGAGTTACCGAGTTTGGCTAGGAAATGGTGCGGCAAGCCACAAAACCTAGAGGTGAAGTCACCAATGACCGTTTTGCCCCAAGATTCATTTCGCTCATTACATGGCCGCAGAAGTGAGAAAACGACCATTGTGCCCCTAAGTTGTACCCCGGGGCATAATAAGCCCATACGAGTCATGAATGACCATTATGCCCCTATGTGACACTTTGATGCAACATTATGTTCGAGTTACCAAGCATGGCTAGGTTATGGTACATCAAGCCACGAAACTTAAACCACAAGTCACTAATGGTCGCTTAGTTACTATGAATTATTTCGCTCATTACATGGCCCCACAAGTGAAAAAGTGACCATTTTACCCCGAAGTTTAATAAGCCCATACGAGTCACAAATGACCGTTATGCCCCTATGCAGCACTTCGATGCACCATTATGTCCAAGTTGCCAAGCTTCGCTAGGTAATGGTGCGACAAGCCATGAAATTTTGAGCACAAGTCACTTTTGACGGTTTTGCCCCCATGATTCATTTGGCTCATTAGATGGCCGAAGAAGTGAGAAAATGACCATTTTACCCCAAAGTTGTACCTCGGGGTTTAATAAGCCCATACGAGTCACAAATGACCGTTTAGCCCCTATTTGACACTTCATCGCACCATTTTGTCCAAGTCACGGTAATGTTGTGGGAAGTCATGAAAACGTGGAGCAGAAGTTACTAATGGTCGTTTTGCCTCTCTGATTCATTTCGCTCATTAAATTGCGGCACAAGTGAGAAAATGACCATTTTGCCCAAAACTTGTACCCCGGGGCATAATATGCACATACGAGTCACAAATGACTGTTTTGCCCTTATGCAGCCCTTCGATGCACCATATGTCCGTGCCACTACGCATGTCTACGTAATGGTGCAACAAGCTGTCAAACTTGGAGCTCCAGAAAAAAATGACCGTTCAGCTCCTATGATTCATTTTGGAATTTAAATGGCCGCAAGAGGAAGATAATGATCATTATGCCCCTAAGTTCTACCTCGGGGCTTAATGAGCCCATATGGATCACAAATGACCATTTAGCCCCATGTGAAACTTTGGGGCACCATTGAGTCAGAGTTACCAACTTTGGCCTGGAAATGGTTGCGGCAAGCCACGAAACTTGGAGGTGAAGTCACTAATGACCGTTTTGCCCCAAGATTCATTTTGCTCATTACATGGCCGCAGAAGTTAGAAAACGACCATTGTGCCCCTTAGTAGTACCCCGGGGTTTAATAAGCCCATACGAGTCACGAATGACGATTATGCCCCTATGCGACACATCGATGCATCATTATGTTCGAGTTACCGAGCATGGCTAGGTAATGGTACATCAAGCCACGAAACTTAAACCACAAGGCACTAGTGGTCGTTTAGCTACTCTGATTTATTTCGCTCATTACACGGCCCCACAAGTGAAAAAGTGACCATTTTACCCCAAAGTTTAATAAGCCCATACGAGTCACAAATGACCGTGTTGCCCCTATGCCGCACTTCGGTACACCATTATGTCCGAGTTACCGAGCTTTGCTAGGTAATGGTGCGACAAGAAACGAAATTTGGAGCACATGTCACTATTGACCGTTTTTCCCCCATGATTCATTTGGCTCATTTCATGGCCGTAGAAGTGAGAAAATGACCATTTTACCCCAAAGTTGTACCTTGGGGCTTAATAAGCCCATACGAGTCACAAATGACCGTTTTGCCCCTATGTGACACTTCATCGCACCATTATGCCCAAGTCACGGTAATGCTGTGGCAAGTCATGAAACGTGGAGCACAAGTTGCTAATTGTCGTTTTGCCTCTCTGATTCATTTCGCTTATTAAATGGCGGCACAAGTGAGAAAGTGACCAATTTTCCCCAAAGTTGTACCCCAGGGCGTAACATGCCCATAGGAGTCATAAAGGACCGTTTTGCCCTTATGCAGCCCTTCGATGCACCATTTGTCCAAGCCACTACACATGTCTCGGTAATGGTGCCACAAGCCGTCAAGCTTGGAGCACAACAAACTAATGACCGTTCTGCTCCTATGAGTCATTTTGGAAATTAAACGGCCGCATGAGGGATAAAATGACCATTATGCCCCGAAGTTGTACCTCGGGGCTTAATGAGCATATATGAGTCACAAATGACCGTTTAGCCACATGCGACACTTTGGGGCACAATTAGGTCAGAGTTACCGAGTTTGGCTAGGAAATGGTTGCGGCAAGCCACGAAACTTGGAGGTGAAGTTACTAATGACCGTTTTGCCCCAAGATTCATTTTGCTCATTACATGGCCGCAAAAGTTAGAAAATGACCATTGTGCCCCATAGTAGTACCCCGGGGCTTAATAAGCCCATACGTGTCACGAATGACCATTATGCCCCTATGCGACACATCGATGCACCTTTATGTTCGAGTTACCGAGCATGGCTAGGTAATGGTACATCAAGCCACGAAACTTAAACCACAAGGTACTAGTGGTCGTTTAGCTACTATGATTTATTTCGCTCATTACACGGCCCCACAAGTAAGAAAGTGACCATTTTACCCAAAAGTTTAATAAGCCCATAAGAGACACAAAGGACCGTTTTGCCCCTATGCAGCACTTCGGTACACCATTATGTCCGAGTTACCGAACTTCGCTAGGTAATGGGGCGACAAGCAACGAAATTTGGAGCACATGTCACTATAGACCGTTTTGCCCCCATGATTCATTTGGCTCATTAGATGGCCGTAGAAGTGAGAAAATGACCATTTTACCCCAAAGTTGTACCTCGGGGCTTAATAAGCCCATACGAGTCACAAATGACCGTTTAGCCCCTATGTGACACTTCATCGCACCATTATGTCCAAGTCACAGTAAAGCTGTGGCAAGTCATGAAATGTGGAGCACAAGTTGCTAATTGTCGTTTTGCCTCTCTGATTCATTTCGCTCATTAAATGGCGGCACAAGTGAGAAAGTGACCATTTTGCCCCAAAGTTGTACCCCTGGGCTTAATATGCCCCTACGAGTCACAAATGACTGTTTTTCCCTTATGCAACACTTCGATGCACCATATGTCCATGCCACAATGCATGTCTAGGTAATTGTGCAACATGCCACTAATGGCAGCTGGAGCACCAGAAACAAATGACCGTTCAGCTCCTATGATTCATTTCGGAAATTAAATGGCCGCATGAGGAAGAAAAGGACCATTATGCCCCTAAGTTCTACCTCGGGGCTTACTGAGCCCATTTGAATCACAAATGACCGTTTAGCCCCATGCGACACTTTGGGGCACCATTTGGTGAGAGTTACTGAGTTTGGCTAGGAAATGGTGCGGCAAGCCACGAAACTTGGAGGTGAAGTCACTATTGACCGTTTTGCCCCAAGATTCATTTTGCTCACTACATGGCCGCAAAAGTGAGGAAACGACCATTGTGCCCCTAAGTTGTCCCTCGGGGCTTAATAAGCCCATACAAGTAACGAATGACCATTATGCCCCCATGCGACACTTTGATGCACCATTATGGTTGAGTTACCGAGCATGGCTAGGTAATGGTACATCAAGCCACGAAACTTAAACCACAAGGCACTAATGTTCGTTTAGCAACTATGATTTATTTCGCTCATTACAGGGCCCCACAAGTGAAAACGTGACCATTTTACCCCGAAGTTTAAAAAGCCCATACATGTCACAAATGACCGCTTTGCCCCTATGCAGCACTTCGGCGCACCATTGTGTTCGAGTTACCAAGCTTCCCGAGGTAATGGTGCGACAAGCCACGAAATTTTTCGCACATGTCACTACGGACCGTTTTGCCCCGGTGATTCATTTGGCTCATTATATGGCCGAAGAAGTGAGAAAATGACCATTTTACCCCCAAGCTGTACCCCAGGGTTTGAGAAGCCCAAACAAGTCACAAATGACCATTTTGCCCCTATGTCACACTTCATCGCACGATTATGTCCAAGTCACGGTAATGCTGTGGCAAGTCAGGAATCGTGGACCAGAAGTTGCTAATGGTCGTTTTTCCTCTCTGATTTATTTCGCTCATTAAATGGCCGCACAAGTGAGAAAATGACCATTTTGCTCCAAAGTTGTACCCCGGGGCTTAATATGCCCAAACAAGTCAGAAAACCCACTACGCATGTCTAGGTAATGGGCCGACGAGCCGTCAAACTTGGAGCACATGAAACTCATGGCCATTCTGCTCCTCTGATTCATTTCGGAAATTAAATGGCCGCATGAGGGAGATAAAGGCCATTGTGCCCCTAAGTTGTACCTTGGGGCTTAATGAGCCCATATGAGTCACAAATGACCGTTTGGCCCCATGCGACATTTTGGGGCAGCATTGGGTCAGAGTTAAAGAGTTTGGCTAGGAAATGTTCCGGCCAGCCACGAAACAAGGACCTGAAGTGACTAATGACCGTTTTGCCCGAAGATTCATTTCGCTCCAAGATTCTTTTCGCTCATTACATGGCCATAGAAGTGAGAAAATGACCATTGTGCCCATAGGTTGTACCCCGGGGCTTAATAAGCCCATACGAGTCACGAATGACCATTATGCCCCTAGGTGACACCTCGATGCACCATATGTTCGAGTCACCGAGCATGGCTTGGTAATGGTACATCAACCCACGAAACTTAAACCACAAGGCACTAATGGTCGTTTAGCTACTATGATTTATTTCGCTCATTACATGGCCCCACAAGTGAAAAGGTGTCCATTTTACCCCAAAGTTTAATAAGCCCATACGAGTCACAAATGACCGTTAGGCCCCTATGCAGCACTTCGGTGCACCATTATGTCCGAGTTACCAAGTTTTTGCTAGGTAATGGTGCGAGAAGCGGCAAAATTTGGAGCACATGTCAATATTGATCGTTTTCCACCCATGATTCATTTGGCTCATTAGATGGCCGCAGAAGTGAGAAAATTACCATTTTACCCCAAAGTTGGACCCCGGGGCGTGATAAGCCCATACGAGTCACAAATGACCGTTTTCCCCCTATGTGACACTTCATCGCTCCATTATGTCCAAGTCACCGAGCATGGCAAAGTAATGCAGTGGCAAGTCACGAAACGTGGAGCACAATTTGCTAATGACCGTTTTGCCTCTTTGATTCATTTCACTCAGCAAATGGCGGCACAAGTGAGAAAATTACCATTTTGCCCCAAAGTTGTACCCCAGGGCTTAATATGCCCATACGAGTCACAAATGACCGTTTTGCCACAATGCAGAACTTCGATGCACTATATGTCCGTGCCACTATGCATGTCTAGGTAAAAGGGCAACAAGTCGTCAAACTTGGAGCACCAGAAGAAAATGATTTATTTCGGAAATTAAATGGCTGCATGAGGGAGAAAATGACCATTATGCCCCTAAGTTCTACCTCGGGGCTTAATGAGTCCATATCAATCACAAATGACCGTTTAGCCCCTTGCGACACTTTGGGGTACCATTAGGTCAGAGTTACCGAGTTTGGCTAGGAAATGGTGCGGCAAGCCACGAAACTTGGAGGTGAAGTCACCAATGACCGTTTTGCCCCAAGATTCATTTCGCTCATTACATGCCCCTAAGTTTTACCTCGGTGCTTAATGAGCAAATACGAGTCACAAAAGACCGTTTTGCCCTTTTGCGGCACTTCGGTGCACCATTATGCCTGAGTCGCCGAGCATGGCTAGGTGACGGTGTGGCAAGCCACGAAACTTGGAGCACGAGTCATTAATGACCGTTTTTTCTTCTGTGATTCAATTCTTGCATTAAATGGTCGCATGAGTGAGAAAATAACCATTATGCCTCTAAGTTGTACGACGGTGCATAATAAGCCCATACGAGTCACAAATGACCGTTTTGCCCCTATGCAGCACTTCGATGCACCATTATGTCCGAGTTACCGAGCTTTGCTAGGTAATTGTGCGACAAGCCACGAAATTTGGAGCACAAGTCACTTTTGACGGTTTTGCCCCCATGATTCATTTGGCTCATTAGATGGCCGAAAAAGTGAGAAAATGACCATTTTACCCCAAAGTTGTGCCTCGGGGTTTAATAAGCCCATACAAGTCACAAATGACAGTTTTGCCCCTATGTGACATTTCATCGCACCATTTTGTCCAAGTCACGGTTATGTTGTGGGAAGTCATGAAACGTGGAGCAGAAGTTACTAATGGTCGTTTTGCCTCTCTGATTCATTTCGCTCATTGAATGGCGGCACAAGTGAGAAAATGACAATTTTCCACAAAACTTGTACCCCGGGGTATAATATGCCCATACGAGTCACAAATGACTGTTTTGCCCTTATGCAGCCCTTCGATGCATCATATGTCCATTCCACTACGCATGTCTAGGTAATGGTGCAACAAGCTGTCAAACTTGGAGCTCCAGAAACAAATGCCCGTTCAGCTCCTATGATTCATTTTGGAAATTAAATGGCCGCAAGAGGGAGATAATGACCATTATGCCCCTAAGTTCTACCTCGGGGCTTAATGAACCCATATGAATCACAAATGACCATTTAGCCCCATGTGAAACTTTGGGGCACCATTAGGTCAGAGTTACCGAGTTTGGCTAGAAAATGGTTGCGGCAAGCCACGAAACTTTGAGGTGAAGTCACTAATGACCATTTTGCCCCAAGATTCATTTCGCCCATTATATGGCCGCAGAAGTTAGAAAACGACCATTGTGCCCCTTAGTAGTACCCCGGCGCTTAATAAGCCCATACGAGTCACGAGTGACCATTATGCCCCTATGCGACACATCGATGCACCATTATGTTCGAGTTACCGAGCATGGCTAGGTAATGGTACATCAAGCCACGAAACTTAAACCACAAGGCACTAGTGGTCGTTTAGCTACTATGATTTATTTCGCTCAATACACGGCCCCACAAGTGAAAAAGTGACCATTTTACCCCAAAGTTTAATAAGCCCATACGAGTCACAAATGACCGTTTTGCCCCTATGTAGCACTTCGGTACACCATTATGTCCAAGTTACCGAGCTTCGCTAGGTAACGGTTCGACAAGCACCGAAATTTAGAGCACATGTCACTATTGACCGTTTTGTCCCCATGATTCATTTGGCTCATTAGATGGTCGTAGAAGTGAGAAAATGACCATTTTACCTCAAAATTGTACCTCGGGGCTTAATAAGACCATACGAGTCACAAATCACCGTTTTGCCCCTATGTGACACTTCATCGCACCATTATGCCCAAGTCGCGGTTATGCTGTGGCAAGTCATGAAACGTGGAGCACAAGTTGCTAAATGTCGCTTTGCCTCTCTGATTCATTTCGCTCATTAAATGGCGGCACAAGTGAGAAAGTGACAATTTTGCCCCAACGCTGTACCCCGGGGCTTAATATGCCCATACGAGTCACAAAGGATCGTTTTGCCCTTATGCAGCCCTTCGATGCACCATATGTCCGAGCCACTACACATGTCTAGGTAATGGTGCGAAAAGCCGTCAAGCTTGGAGCACAAGAAACTAATGACCGTTTTGCTCCTAAGATTCATCTCGGAAATTAAACGGCCGCATGAGGGATAAAATGACCATTATGCCCCGAAGTTGTACCTCGGGGCTTAATGAGCCTATATGAGTCACAAATGACCGTTTAGCCACATGCGACACTTTGGGGCACAATTAGGTTAGAGTTACCGAGTTTGGCTAGAAAATGGTTGCGGCAAGCCACGAAACTTGGAGGTGAAGTCACTAATGACCGTTTTGCCCCAATATTCATTTCGCTCATTACATGGCCGCAGATGTGAGAAAATGACCATTGTGCCCATAGGTTGTACCCCAGGGCTTAATAAGCCCATACGAGTCACGAATGACTGTTATGCCCCTAGGTGACACCTCGATGCACCATTATGTTCGAGTCACCGAGCATGGCTAGGTAATGGTACATCAAGCCACGAAACTTAAACCACAAGGCACTAATGGTCGTTTAGCTATTATGATTTATTTCGCTCATTACCCTGCCCCACAAGTGAAAAGGTGACCAATTTACCCCAAAGTTTAATAAGCCCATACGAGTCACAAATGACCGTTTTGCCCCTATGCAGCTCTTCGGTGCACCATTATGTCCGAGTTATCGAGCTTTGCTAGGTAATGGTGCGAGAAGCGGCGAAACTTGGAGCGCTTGTCACTATTGACCGTTTTGCCTCCATGATTCATTTGGCTCATTAGATGGCCGCACTAGTGAGAAAATGACCATTTTACCCCAAAGTTGTACCTCGGGGCTTAATAAGCCCATACGAGTCACAATTGACCGTTTTGTCCCTATGTGACACTTTATTGAACCATTATGTCCAAGTCACGGTAATGCTGTGGAAAGTCATGAAACATGGAGCACAAGTAGCTAATGGTTGTTTTCCTTCTTCGATTCGTTTCGTTCATTAAATGGCCGCACAAGTGAGAAAATGACTATTTTGCCCCAAAGTTGTACCCCGAGGCTTAATATGCCCATACAAGTCACAAATGTCCGATTTGCCCTTATGCAGCAATTCGATGCACCATATGTCCGAGCCACTACACATGTCTAGGTAATGGTGCGACAAGCCGTCAAGCTTGGAGCACAAGAAACTAATGACCGTTCTACTCCTATGATTCATTTCGGAAATTAAACGGCCGCATGAGGGATAAAATTACCGTTATGCCCCGAAGTTGTACCTCGGGGCTTAATGAGCGTATATGAGTCACAAATGACCGTTTAGCCACATGCGACACTTTGGGGCACAATTAGGT
>JAOXNR010054759.1:0-12016 GCA_028571225.1 Parsonsia alboflavescens | reverse complement strand
ATTTAGTTTTTTTAATGTACTATTTTACTTCAGGGTCAATACTACCTAGAATTTATATTATTAGGTATGAATCTTAATCGTAAATGGATGAATGCAAGAGTTGGTTCTGGTAGAGTAAGATTTTCATCTAAATTTTGTGATGGTGTAAAATAATTTCATGGGAGTGGCATGTAAACAAGGAGTATGTTATAGGACTTCGAAGATTAGGTGCCCTTGTGTTGAGTGCAAAAAATTAAAATTTTGTTGATCCTCAAATAGTTGAATTTCACTTGCTAATAGAATTATCTCAAATTATTATATTTGGACTTCCCATGGTGAAAGTCTCATACTAGGGAATGCAACAAGTAAAATAAGGCTGGGCCTATAGAATCGAGTTGTGTAAATGGTTGCAAATGCAACTGGTAGCTTGTTTGAGAATACTGATGATGATACGATTAATATATATTACTCACCCCTCTCTTTCAGCAGAACCTCATAATGTGAGACTCGGTTTGTGTAAATACGAATTTCAACCATTTGGTCTATATGGGAAGTAGTATTTTTGTAGGCCATTAAATTTAAAACCATATAATTTGCCTCTGAGTATGTGTGTGAAGACACCATGCATGTTTCTGACAGCCTTTATTCTTGGGCCCAAGAATTCGAAAACGTTAATAGATGTTTACCTGCAATCATTAATTATAGAGTTGAAAGATTTATGGTCAATTGGCATTACTACTACATGAGATATCCATCAAAAGGAGAATTTTAATTTGGAAGCTTCATTACTGACTTTCCAGCTTATGCTATGTTGTCCAGATGGAGTATGGCTGGTAGGTTAGCATGCCCCATTTGTATGGAGAATACAAAATCATTCCAACATAAGCATGGTAATAAGACTAGTAATTTTGATTGTCATCGCCAATTTCTTCTGAATCAAATCCTTTTAGGCATAATTGAAAAAGTTGTAGATGGTGAAAAATTCAAGGCAAATAACTTTGGAAAAGAACACAACTGGATAAAAGAAAGTATATTTTGGGAACTTCCTGATTGGCATGATAACCTTATCCTATAGAATTTGGGCATAATGCATATAGTGAAAAATGTTTGTAACATTTTCCATACAATGATGGATGTAAGAGGCAAAACAAAGGACAATGCCAACTTTACACTATACATTGCATTGTATTGAGATAAGCCATATCTACATTTGAGGGAGAATTGTACAAAGAAATGAAGGCAATTTATACATTGGATAAGGAAGCTTGCAAAGAGGTTTGTGAGTGGGTGATGTCATTAAAATTCCTTGATTGCTATTGCTCGAATATGGGACGATGTGTTAATATGAAAGACTTTAAAGTAAAAGGAATGAAGAATCAGGATTGTCATATTTTTATGCAAAGATTGATGCCTATTACTTTTTGTGAGTTGTTACCTTCTCATGTATGGAAGACATTAACAAAATTGAGTCTATTTTTTTAAAGAGACCAGTTCAACAACTCTACTCAAAAAATGAGCTACGTTGGTTGGAAAAGACATCCTAGTTACCTTATGTAAGTTGGAAAAAAATATTTCCACTATTTTTTTGGTTTGATGGAGTCCCTTCCAGTTCATCTTGCGTATAAGGCTCTTGTATGAGGTCCTACACAATATTGATGGATGTTCCCTTCTGAAAGGTATTTGTTTTATTTATAAAACATAGTCAGGAATTAATTATTTTAAGATTTTAATTATAAACAAAGATATTTTCATTTTATTATTAGGTTTCTTTATCATTTGAAAAAAAGGATATAGAAAAAGGCACACATGGAGAGGTCCATCTGTAATGCGTATCTTGTGGAGGAGGTTTCATTCTTTTGTGAGGATTATTTTGATGCTAATGTGATAAATAGAGAATGCAAATTTAAGAGACATGAATTTCCAATTGATTTGGATTCCAACATTGCTAATTTTTCAATAGTTTCCCATCATTGTAAGCCTTCTGTAGCATGTAAAACTCGATACTTAACTGGTGCTGAGTATAATGTAGCTCAGAGATACATATTGCTCAACTGTGTGGGAGTGGAGCCATATATTGAGTGAGATTTTTTTCTTATACAAAATCCAATTTGCTATTTATTTATATATTATTTAATAATTGTGATTTTATATTTAGTAATAATTAACTAGATAGAATGATTTTGGTATATTTGTGAAGTTATTTGTAGATGTTTAAATCTACAAGACATGGAAGACATGGAATTACGGGTGAAATAGTCAGTATTGCTATTGATACAGAATTTACTGTTAGGTTTGAGACATACATAAGCTATTATTTCCCTCTGTCCTTTATTTTCTTTTCTTTTTTTTTTTTAACACCATGATGGGTATCAAGGAGCTATCAAGAGATGGGAGAACTCATGGAAGGTACCAAATGAGGAGATGAGAAGATTCAAGTTCAATTCTAAAGAAGATGGAGCTTCAAGGGGTGATTCAATGAATGGAATGAAGATTTACAAGATGAAGAGTTGATTATGCATACAAAGATCAATATTTCAAGTACAAGCATGGAAGTTTGAGGATGAAAGTAGCAAGGTTGGTATTGAAGCTAGACCATGAAGAACAACTTGAAGTTCATGACAAGATTGAAGAAATTATGCTTGAAAATGATTGGCAAGTTGAAGAACCTTGTAATGTATTCAAGTATGAAGACTTATATAGGGGATTTGAGGACATTGCAAGGTTGGTAATTGAATGAACAAGGCTGAAACTTAGACTTTACAACATTGTTTGAAGCACAACCGTCAATGGAGGCTGAACCAAGGAAAGAGCTCAACATGTGAATGTTAGAAGACATCAAGGAGGAGTGATTAAGCAAGGAATCAAGAAATTTGAAGCTTTGGACCTGAGGCTGCACAAGCTGGACAGATTGGTGAAATATGCCATAAATTTTCTATTTTGGTCCTCTGTTTTTATAGCCTTGTTATCTTGACTTTAGTTGGACTTTTCCACTTATTGTTAGCTGCTATCATTATGTTCTAAACTAGCTTATCATGCCTAATTAAGTCCGTAATCATGTTTGGGGCTGAGTCTATAAATAGTCCATCATTTGTATTGCATTAGAACAATTAACTTGACAAACACTTTTCAGCAATTGAAAGAAATCCTTATGGATTCAATTAGTTCCTTGACCGATAAGGGTTCTTCTAGGATTCTTAGGAAAACTTAAAGGTTTATCAATACTTGGCTAGGGTAATTTATTTGGGTTGAAGAAATCCAAACTAATAGATCATATTAGAAGGCAATCATGGTCATTAGTCACTAGCTTGAATCTCTTGTTGAAACCTTGAGCAAAATTTCAGATTATGAGTGACCTTGGGTTTGGATAGTGGATGTTGAATTTCTAGACATAATTCAAGAATCACATCACACCATTTCATATTTTCACAATAATTTTCAAAAATTGATGAGACGAATTCACATATTTTCGCAGGCTAGATCCAATTTAAATGGAGTTAACCCATTATTAGTGGATTTTGCCAAGGGTCCAAAGATTTTTTAACACTTATCCAATATTATTTGTGAATGGGAACCAATATATATCTTGAATAAAAAATTGTAGATGTCAACACATCTAAGAATTGGAGCCAAATGATCCTTTCGTACTAGCACATCAAGCTAGTCAGGTATTTTATACGTACTATCCGAGTAACACAACTGCAAAAAAATTGATACTGGTAAAGACATGCCATAGAGGTTGCTGTTATACAATCGGTTTTGCAAGATGATGAGATGGAGCCATCAATCATTGATACTGGCAATCTCGATAATGATACACCTTTAGTGGACTTAATTGGTGGTAGAATTGAAATTTTATCACATGAGTAGATAAGAAATAAATTGTCATGATAGTAGTGATTATGAAACAAATACTAGTGCATCGAAGGTCAAAAGTGTCAACATCAATACAACAATTGATGAGGAGACTGATTTGGATACTAATAAAGATGAAGAGTAATTCAAAATATATTTTATTGCTGTATCTAAATTGTAGCAATTTATTTTCTATTATTGATTATTTTGAGGACGAGAATATTTAAATTTATGTTGAATCCTCCATCCTAGGTACAAAAAGGAGAACGAAGAAAAGTAAGTCATTCTCTAGATTCATAATACTCCCTCTAAACTGCTTGCCCCTTCTCTCTCAATTTTCATCAAGTATTCTAAAATCATGTTTTTCCTAAATTTGCTAGTATTTTGAGCAAGAACCCCCAAATACTAACTGTGAGTTGATGAAGATTGTTTAGAAGAGGTGTCTAATAGAGGTAAAGGGTTTGATTTTGAAATTGGTTTTTCTAGCTTTTCAAATCTCACTTACTTAAATTGGTTTGATTTTTGAGTTTTTGGATAGTAAAAAGTTGGAGTGAGTTTTTCGGTGCTACTCTTTGGCGTTCATCAGTGCTGCTCTCTGGTCCGTTGCTCTCTTTGCAATTAAGTTCCCTTTTTGATTTTATTGTGTTTGCCCCTAAAGTGTCAACGTTTGCATGATTTTATTTGTTTTTTGTTCTTCAATAGAAGGGGGTCTCAGTGTCAATTTAGAGTTAAAAGTAATGTTCACAATGTCGTTTGTCATAGGGTGTGGATATGTTTCTTTGTAATAGATTTAAGAGTAATGTTTGCAACTGGTAAAATTGATCCATATAAATTACATTTGAAATTTCTGTACTGATTTTTATTTTTCAACCATCATTGTTTTTGGTTTTTTTTTTTTTTTTTTTTTTTGTGGTGTAGGCAGAAATCTATTATTGTAGATAAAGGTGGCCGGCCCTTCCCGACCAAATAATTTTGAAGGGCTGGGCTTCAAAAACCTGGCCCCAATAACATCAAGGGCTTTTTAGCCTGGCCCTTGCCAAGAAGGGTAAAGGGAGGGCCAGGCCAGAGCAGTCCCTGGGGCCATCATTATTTAAAAAAAAAAAATCAAACAAAAAAGAAGAGTCACCACCACTTGGGCACACAGTCATAGACACTCACCACTTCTTCGGATAGACTCTCGAAGAGAAAGAGACAAAGACTCAAATCTCAATCTCAGACAGTTAGGGTTCCAACTTCCAAGATCGCCACTCGTCGCCGACGCCATGCTTGCCCCCGTCGTTTCCAGCTTTGTCGACTACCGTATTGTCAAATCCTCAAAGTGGATCTTGCTAGGGGTTGGGTTTCTCTTATCCCCAGCAAAATTGCAATTATTGGAGCCATAATTCACGTCAGGTGCATTTCTCTCCAACATTGTTCATCATTTTATCTCATCGATGTCATCATATTTGCCTCGTTTTATGCCTTTGCACTTTGCTCTTTCCTCAAGTAGGGAAAAAGGACTATATTCATACCAATTGGCTATATAGCTTATGATTGGCTTTGAATTCATGTCCCCTATTTTCCATAATTTTCCTTTTGTGCTTCGCCGTAGTGGAAAAAGGCCAGATTATTTGAGTGTGCAAAAGAATCCTCCATGCCCTGCCCTCTGTCCAGCCACCAACAACTGTGTGTCCACCTCAGAAAACACCCGTGAAAAGCACTTTCAAAAGCCTAGGTATTTGTCTGAAACTCTTAATGTATTAGAGTGGTCTTTGATCCATATTAGCTTAGTATTGTTTAAACTAATTTGTGCCATATTTTATAATATACAGTTCAAGAAAAAATCATGGATAGTGATAAGTCTTGTGATGAAATTAATATTATTGAAGATGAAGTAGATGAACCTGAAAATGCATCTGAAGAAAAGGTGGATGAGGGTGATAATGGTCCTTCAAAGAAAAAATCTAAGAAATTAGATTCAAATGTACGGAATTATTTTAGAAAGAATGGTCGACGTGAGGATGGGGCTGAAAGAGCAATATGTTTTGGATGTAAATCATAATACAAGGTGGGTACAGTGTCCGAAAGAAAAATGTTATGGAACTTCATATCTACATCGTCATATTAAATCTTGTAATATGATTTCATATCATGATACAGGGCAAATGTTCATTGCTCAAGATGGAAAGGCACAACTTAGAAAAATAGGTCAAATGAAAGCATGTGAAATGCTTGCTGAATGTGTGATAGAACATGATATGCCCTATTCATTTGTTGAGTATAAAAGATTCAGAGCTTTTATGAATTACGTAAGTCCGGAAGTTGTTTGGCCATCTAGAAATACCTGTGTTGCTGATGTTCTTAAAGTGCATACAAGAGAAAAGGCAAAGCTAAAAGAGGCTATGTCTAAGGTTCCTAATAGAATATGTTTGACTTCTGATGTTTAGATCGCATGTACATCTAAGGGGTATATTTGCCTAACTGCTCATTTTGTTGATGATAATTGGAGGTTAAGTAGTAAAATACTTAATTTTATCATATGCCTCCATCTCATATCGGTGTTGAGTTGGCTACCATTATCTATGAGTGTTTAAAAGCATGGGCAATTGAGAAGAAAGTTTTTTAACTCACTCTAGATAATGCATCAGCAAATGATAACATGGATGAGATTTTGAAGGGACATGTACGATTGCAAAGTACTTTGTTGTGTGATGGAGAATATTTTCATGTACGATGCTCAGCCCATATTTTAAATTTAATTGTACAAGAAGGATTGAAAGTTTGTGGAGAAAAATTGTTTAAGATTAGAGAAAACGTCAAATATGTGAGGGGTTCTGATTCAAGAATGAAAAAAATTTGAAGAATGTGTGCAACAGGTAGGAAATGATATCGGTCGTGGTTTAGGATTGGATGTATCAACTAGGTGGAACTCCACTTATTTGATCCTTGAGAGTGCAATTCAGTAAGAAAGGGCATTTACTAATCTACGATTACAAGATAGAAATTATAAGTATTGTCCCTCACATGATGAGTGGAGGAAATGAGAGAAATTGTGTGAGTTCTTGGAGCCATTTTATGAAACCACAAACTTGATTTCTAGTTTAAATGACCCCACCTGTAATTTGTACTTCATTCAAGTGTACAAGATTGAACTTATATTGAATGAAAATATGCCAAAATGATGATGAGGTGATAAGTGAAATGGCCAAGAGAATGAAGGGGAAGTTTGAGAAGTATTTCAACTAGTATAGCGTACTTCTTGCTTTTGGAGTAGCTTTAGATCCAAGGATGAAACTTCAATTTTTGAGGTTTTGTTACAAAAAGATTGATCCTTTGACGGCTGAAGAGAAAGTTGAAAAGGTGAAGCACAAGTTATATAAAGTCTTTGAGCACTATGAAACCACTCCATCTTCAACATGTGTTAATGCTTCTAGTTCATCCAAAAGTGGAGTGAGTAAATGCAAAGGCTCAAAGATCTTTAATGTAAGCTCTAATTTATACTTTGTTGATTTTTTTTTATAACTATTAAATTTAATATTTTTTCTTCTTTAGTTGCTGAAGTTTTTTTTACAGAGTCTATGATCATTTTATTTCCTTTTCTTATAGCTTTGTTTATTCATAAAATTTATTCGCTATTCAATTACTTACTCTCATTAATATATTTTATTAATTGTGTTTTTATAGGAATTTAAAGAATTTGAGAGTGAGATTCAAGTACTGGTAAGTCAGAATTGGATCTTTCTTTGAAGAGGGAAAAATTGATCATGAGCAAAATGAAGATATGGATGTTCTTAACTATTGGAAAGGGAAGATAAAGAAATATCCTCAACTCTCTATTATGGCTCGTGATGTTCTTAGTATTCCAATCACTACGGTTGCTTCAGAGTCAGCATTCAATATAGGATCTCGAGTGTTAACTAAGTATAGATCCTCTCTTCTTTCCAATAAAGTACAAACACTGGTTTGCATTTGAAATTTTGCATGGCTTTTCCCCAATTCATATAAGTATATGTTGTTCGTCTAACTTGAGAAATTGAAAATTGTTGTTTTTCTAGTACTTACAAATTGTTAATTGATTGTTTTTTTTCTTATTCTTTAAAGTTAGATGAAGATGACGATATTAAGGAAACAATGTCTAGAGCTGATTCAAACATTCTTGAAGTTGGAAGTATAGACAAATCATTTTCTCCTCTTTGTATTGACTATGAGTAATCTATATTCCATTTGGGAGTGTCTAAAATTGTTTGTTTAGTTATTTTGTTTTTATTTTGGATTGTAATGAATATTATGAGTAATGTTTTAAAGAATCAGTAGAGAACTTGGATTATTCATTATGAGTGATGTTTTAAAGAATTTATCGAGAGCTTGGATTATGAGTGCTAAGGAAGTTTGGTTTCTGTTTCTGCTATAAATTTGGTTGGAATAGTGAAGTTCTCAGTCTCTGTTTCTAGCTTTCGGTTTTTACCTTTCTAGATTTCTGATTGATTGTTTAATTTTTTTCTACTTCTAGAAGTTCTGTTTCTGTTTCTAGTTGTTCTTTGCTCATGCTCAGCCCTCTTGGTCCAAATGGAACTGAAACTGCTGTCAAAGTGATCAAACTTCAACAGAGAGACATGCTCTAAAATTAGTATGGTGAAGTGCTCTCTAAATTATGCTTTTAATGTGTAATATTTCGGAGTTTCCCCTAGTTGTGTTGTCTACATATGTTGTATTTCCTCTTCAAATGTGTTTCTGCTGAAATTTATGGGTCCTCAGAAGAGTTTCACTTATGGCTCATACTGTAATGTTTGGTTTTTGTTTTCTGCCATCACTAGTCTTTGAAGGGCTAGAGATATGTTTCTGAGTCCTGCAACTTCCAACCATGTTTAGATTGACCACTGAAGAATCCTGCAACAGATCTGGAACTTGAAAGGCATAGTCTCAGAATCAGAAACACCAGTATATGAGTCCTGCAAGAAAGTTTGTTTGTGATGGCCATTCGTTGAAAGAAACCAGTATAAGGAAATTCTAGCCAAGTGACTGATGGTGCTGGTGCTGTACTCCTGATGAAGAGAAATGTGGACATGCAAAATGGACATCCTATCCTTGGTGTTTTTAGGTATTCTACTTTGTAGTTTGAATGGTCAATGATAAGCTTGGTGAAAGATTAAGTTTTGTGGAGACAATACCTAGTTTTCCATACTTTCTTTGTTTTCTTTCTTGGATTGGTACCATGGGAATCATGTACTGGTGATTGTTTCATTCTTTCCATGTGGGAAAATATTTTTCTCTTATTTGAAGTGAACCTTTTCTCATCCATCAAAAAAGATTACCATTTCAGCTTGTAGTTCTATTTGCTCAAGGCTTAATTTAAATCTGCAATTAAAGTTTAGTGAATTGAATCCTCTATTATATTTAGATTTTCTGATAGATGTGAATCACTCTAAATTTAGGAGGAAAAAGTTTGTTTTCTTGAATTTTATCAAAGTGACTTGATACTTGTAGGACCTTTGTTGCAGTTGGAGTAGATCCTGCTATTATGGGTATTGGTCCTGCTGTTGCAATTCTAGCTGCAGTTAAAAAAATATAATTAAAAAAAAAAAAGAGGGCTGGCTCGTCCTGGCCCTAGGCCCTGTGGTTGGGCTGGAGTCTTGGTGGCCCTTTAGGAAAAAGGGTCGGCCCGTCCTGACCCTTCAAATGGTCTGGCACTTTGGGGTTGGGGCCGGGGCGGCCCCAATTGATAGCTCTAACTATAGATTTTAGTTTGAATATATTGATCATGTCCTGCTCAATTTTCCTTAATTCTTCTTTTAGGTGTGTGTCCAAATTGTTATGCTACAACTTCATGTCATTTTTGTGGTGTCCTAAGAAACATAGTTATGTTGTTCTAGTTTTGAGAGTCATGTTAATTATACATGAGGTCTGTTATTTCCTTGGTCTTTTGAGATTACTTGGTTTATTGATATCTAATCTAGTGAAGGTCGTGTACATAATGTCTTTAAAAGCCCTAATAGACCTTTAATTAACTTATTTTGATAATAACAAATTAGTACTAATGAAGCTTCAAGTTTATTTATTGGAGGTGCTTTGGATTGCATCAAAGTTATCTTGAAGGAGACAAAGCTTGATGAAGGAAGGATTATAACTTTTGGGTGATTTAGGGCCCTAAGGATGATGATGGGAGGTTTCTAAATGAAGAATAAAGCATTAGGGACCTTAGAGGTCAAGTTGGGAAGCCTAGGAAGGCTTGGAATGAAGTTGGCATAATGCAAAATGAGTTTGGGGTGGAGATAGCATGATAGGGCACTGAATGGCTTGCCTAGGAGCCATCCAGCATTGAACAATGCTAGAGTGGCATCGGATGCTCTTTGGAAGAAATTCCAATAGCAATCCAGTGCTCCCCTTGTCCGAGCCAGCATGGGATCAGCCTTCCTCTGCTTGCTCATATGCGATGTTTTCTAGAATTTTATTGACTTTTCGTTATTCATTTTTGGTCTTTTAACCATTTGTAAGACTTAATTAGGGTTTTTTACTACCTAGACTATATATAGTCTCTTATATGTAATTGGAAGACAACTTTTAGACAAACACTATTCCATTGGAATTCAATCAAATTTAAAGATCAAACATGATCTTTCTTGAGTGTTCTTGACAGTTCCTCTTTAGGTTCTTGGGTCACTACACAAAGGGGAATTCAATCACTTTGAGGTGAGGTATTAAAGTGTCTACCTAATCAAGAGGTTGGTTGTTGTTGATTATCCAACAATGGTCAATCCAATCTCCTTTGAATCATTGATGAGTCCTTCATTACTTTGATCGATTTCTTGCATGTATGAACACTAAAAACTTCTACCTTCAAGAAATCACGTCATATTTTTGTATCAGAGCCAGGTTATCATCAAACATTTGCCTATCTTTACTTGTTTTCTTTGTTTAAATGCTAAGATTATACTTTTTCTTTGAAATCCAATGATCTTATATGTGTTTTTTGTTTTGTTCCTTTACATCTATGCTAGTTCTTGTCAAAGGGTCATGCCTAATTAGCTGGCCATTTATGTCTTGCCTTAATTAGTGGTCATTTATATCTTTGAAATTATTTTTTTATTTCTTAAATAGGATTCTAGCTGTAGGTGATTGTATATATTTGTATATGGTAGATTAGCTTTTTCAAGGGCTAAAAATCAGCTCTATATATAGTTGTTTAGCTATGTAATAGAAGAAAGATTGGCATGTATTATTCCCTCACTAAACCATGATTCTCCTTTCACTCAACTATTTGGTTTTACTCTAGATTATTCCAATCTTCTTACCTTTGGTTGTGTGTGTTATATTCATCTTCCTTCTCATGAACACACAAAACTCACAGCTCAATCTGTTCAATGTGCTTTTCTAGGATACTCAGTACACCAAAAAGTTTTTTTTTTATTGTTTTGCTATGATTCCAATCTGCATTGTATTCAAGTCTCTCTTAATGTTATTTTTATCGAAAATGAATATTTCTTTTCCATTCACCATGATCATCTTTCTAATCCATTTTCTGTTATGCCATTGTTTACTAACTCTACTATAGATAATATAACCTCTAAGCGTCTTCTAATGTCTCACTGATGAATGCCCAATACATAAAATCAATTTTAGTATCGCCCGAGCCCCTCAAAGATCATTTTCTGCTTGCTGATCCTGTTCCAATAGCCTCACTTGCTCCTCTTAGACGTAGTAATCAGGTTACTAAACGACCAGATAAGTATGGTTTCCCTCCTTTATCCTTGAAAACCACCTTGTTTTCTATTCCCTAATCTTACAAGCAGGCCATGGAGCATGAGTATTGGTGACAAGCTATTGAAGCATAACTTCTTGCACTAGAAGAAAATCAAACCTGGGAAGTCGTTCCATGCCCCTCATTTGTGAAACCTCTTGGAAGTAAGTTTGTGTTTTCTATCAATCTTCATTCCAATAGACCTATGACCAGTGGCTTTTGGGAACAAACAAGAGTTTGGACTAGACTATGATGAGGTTATTGCACCAGTTGCTAAGATGACCTCTGTACAAACAATATTGGCTCTTACTACATCTCAATCATGGTCTTTACATCAAATGAATGTCAAGAAAGCTTTCTTACATGGTGGTCTCAAGGAGGAAGTTTACATGAATTGATGTGATTTTCTTGTAGGTTGAAGGGTTAATTTCACACACAACAATCAAATCAAATCAGTATAAAATAAAGGAC
>JAOXNR010054758.1:0-12020 GCA_028571225.1 Parsonsia alboflavescens | reverse complement strand
GTCCTTTATTTTATACTGATTTGATTTGATTGTTGTGTGTGAAATTAACCCTTCAACCTACAAGAAAATCACATCAGTGGTTCCACATGCACCCGTGGCTGATGGGGGACTTGATCAGTCATGAATTCTTCAGGTTCTTCTACTTTGGGTTCAGGAACCATCATAAGTAGATCAGGGACATCAAATGGATCAAGTGATATATCAGTATCACTGGAAGAAGCACTGTCATCAACACATATAGGCATGGTAGGTGTAATGTCTTTAGGAAAGAAGTGAGGGGCTTTGGTTGATGCACCAACAATTGGGTCATTAGGTTCATGGACTAATGTAGATGGGGTCGATTGGGGTAGAGTGGTAGATGGAGAAGTGGTAGAAATAGGTGAAGGTGGTATTGGTGGTGATGTGTATGGTATGGTAATTTTTGGGGTCTTTGGTTGTTTGTTCCAAAGAGCTAAGGCTGGAAAGTATGGCCGGGTAGGTATTGGGGGTAGATTTATTGGGTGTGTTGGCTGTTGTGGGAAGAAAGTTGGAAAAGGGTTAATTGTATTGGTGAGGGAGGCATATTGGGATTCAAGGCTAGAGAGTTGAGCTTTCAGAAATTCTTTTTCCTGATGCATTTGTGCCATTTTCGGGGACCATTCAGTTGTGTATTGCACCAAGTAACTCAATTGCTGATGAAGATTATCAATCTTTTGTCTGGCATCTTGGATGAGGCGAAGAAGTTGTTTCGTCTGAGAGGACTGCTCTGTGAGTTGTGTCTGAACCTGCAGTTGAGATTTGAGAATATGATCAAGAATTTGATTTTGTGCTACAACATTCTCATTCTGCCAGTTTAATGCAGTTTCGGTTGCAGAAATGGGTTTGGTCTGGCCATGGGCATCAACAGATATGCTAGTCTTTATCGTCCAAGCATGATGACTTTGGTTTTTCTCAAAAGCAGTCAAAGGTGGAAAATTTGTATCATATGAGGATGAAGAAGAAGGTGTAGAGGAAGAGGAAGAGGGAGGTTGAGAGGGTGCCATCATCATGAGAGAACATGATGCAGGGGATGAGGGTGATGATGAATGTGGTTTTGGTGATAGGGAACATGATGAAGAAGGTTCATCCCAACCAGTGGGTGTGACAGGTTGTGTAGGTGGCAAAGGGGTATATTTCACATAGTATTCATATTTGCCACTATGTTGACCAAGTAAACCAACATGGGGGTCACCAGACTTATATCTTTCCTATAGAGTGTCTTTCTTCCGAGAGGATGAGGACCTAAAGGGTACACAAGAAGGAGAATCACAAATATCAAACCATTTATGGTTGGCCGGTCATGGACCAACTTTGGATGGGGGCCTTTGGGGGAGAAGAATATGGAGAATCCATCATTGAGAACTCAGTAGGGAAAATTGTGGAAGAACCAGGTCTGTTTGGGAAACTGACCTTGACAGAACCATCAGATTGAGGTATCATCTGTGGATCAGTAGCTTGAATGGGGGTGACAGGCTTGGTCAAAGCCATTTGTTTTTCATAACTGGTTATCCATGAGGTTGGCATCATTAGCTCAAGCTGTTCTTGGGGAATTTGTCTAGGGACAAATATGTGTGTTTCGAGAGAATCAACTGTAAGAAAAAGGGACTCACCATTCTGCAGATGGGAAGGAAGAGGTAGATCAATGGCATGGTTTTGGATGCCGTATGCAAGCTGATGATGGAGAGTGGCCATGAAAGTATTTTGCAATTCAGGGCCTATGAATTGAATTTGGACTTTGAGAGTCTCTTGCAGTGAAGGGTCGGCTAGGCAAAGGTTGAAATTGGGAAATAATGTGACAAAGACTATGCCAGCATTCAAGGTGGATTGAACAGTACCACTGACGGTATGCTCGTATTTGCGAAAACGAGCATCTAAGAGAGCGATGGGGGAAACCATAGGTAAACCTTTCTGGGCATGGAGAGTGAGGGCTAATTCGATAGCTCCTATATGGATGTGGGAGAATCCGGCTGTTTTCCATTTGTCAATGATTTGTTCCGGAAATTTTAGAGTGATTTATTGTTCAGAAGATGATGCAGGTAAGGTATGTGAAGTAAATGGACAAAATCCTTAGTAGCCATAACAGGGGAAGGCTAACCAAAAACATTCCTAAGATATGACTAAGCATTTTTTTGGGTTTTTCATATATGGAATATGGATTTACATGTGGGTACGAAGAAGCTGGATACTTATCAGAATCAGGGTTGTACTCAATCTCATACAGTCGAGGGATTTTAGATAAAGAACTGGTCGGTAAACTGATTTCAGAACCAAAAACAGATGAAGTGGAGTTCATAGAAGCCATCTTGAAATGAGAAATCCAATGAAGTTTAAAACCAACAAGAGAACTTCACGAGAGAGAACTTAGACTCTGCTGGTCAGTAAACCGATTTCAGAACCAGAAACAGATTTGGTCTTGCCATGGGCATCAATAGATGTGCTAGTCTTTATCTTCCAAGCATGATGACTCTGGTTTTTCTCAAAAGGAGTCAAAGGTGGAAAATTTGTATCATATGAGGATGAAGAAGAAGGTGTAGAGGAAGAGGAACGTTGAGAGGGTGCCATCATCATGAGAGAACATGATGCTGGGGATGATGGTGATGATGAATGTGGTTTTGGTGATGGGGAACATGGTGAAGAAGGTTCATCCCAACCGGTGGGTGTGACAGGTTGTGTAGGTGGCAAAGGGGTATATTTCACATAGTAGTCATATTTGCCACTATGTTGACCAACTAAACCAACATGGGGGTCACCAGACTCATATCTTTCCTGTAGAGTGTCTTTCTTCCGAAAAGATGAGGACCTAGAGGGTACACAAGAAGGACAATCACTTCGTACCCAAACTGCCTCATTTATATATCGACGACGTCTTTTTGTTCACCCATACCATTGAAGACCATTATAAACTGCTCAAAGATTTTCATCACATTGTTCAACAGCATGGCATCATGCTCTCAGAATCTAAGATGCAGTTATGCCTATGTGAAATTGATTTTTTGGGTATGCATATTGTTGATGGTACTTTTGAACCCCAACCACATATAGCCACATCCCTCTTAGCCTTCCCAGATGAACTTATTGATAAAAAATCACTGTAGCAATTTCTTGGTACGGTGAATTATATCTGTGATTTTATACCTAAAATTGCACATTACAGGTCTGTATTTAGCAAAAGACTCCGCAAGGAACCTCCTCCATGGACACCAGCACACACTGATGCAGTCCGACAACTGAAGCACATTGCTAGTTCAGTCCCTCCATTACAGATACCTTCAAATGGACGCAAGAATCTTACAAACTGATGCATTTGATCAATTTTTGGGTGCTGTGCTTCTTGAACAGACTCCTGATGGAACTCGCATAATTTGTGGTTATGCTAGCGGTGAATTCAAGCCATCAGAACAACATTATCATTCTAAAATTCAGAACCAGAAACAAATGAAGTGGAGTTCATGGAAGCCATCCTGAAATAAGAAATCCAATGAAGTTTAAAACCAATTTTCTCACACCAAACATTTGCAATAACAACGCCTATCCACGGCAACAAGGGCAAACAACAAAGTGTTCTTTTGAAAATGGATTTTAAATTCAAGAGAAAACTCACTCCTCAAACTTAGTGTTCAGATAAGAGACTTCTGAGTGTTCTGTTGAACGCGTCGTGAAGGATCCAATAAATGGCAATCACAGAGTTCAGAGCATGCTAATCACAGAAATGCATAATATCTTACTAATAAGAGTAAGAAGCTTTTGCTGCAAATATGTTTAAAAATCGTTTTCTTGGCTCTGATACTAAATAAGGACATAACCAGTAAACACCAGATTTAATTCATACATGAAGTTTGTAGGCTGCTAATAGAAACCGTAGCTTCTTAGCATTTCAAGAAGACATAGATCCCTAAGATCTTACTCTTCAAGATCCTACCTTCAATATACTACTATAAATCTAGAACAAGTAAAACATAATCCCAGGGAAAGAGAAACGATTAAACTCTTTCATAAAATAAAGATTATTACAAGAGAACTTCACAAGAGAGAACTCAGACTCTGACCAGCTTAAACCAGTTTATTCTAACTTAACCTCTCCTCCGAATAAGAATAGGGCCTCTATATATAGGCAAGGACTCGGGCTCCTAATCACGGACTTCAAACTAGTCTCAAACTATTACAAAGATGGCCGACAAGCATGTGAATGAACAGTATAAAGCTGGCTGACAAGGTGGCCAACAACAGTACAATCATTCAAACTTTATATAAAGCACTCCACTCGAAGACAAAATACTTTAGATAAAGTAGGAACTACTTTAATCTGTGTCATAATCCATTTGGTGGTGGGGACTCCATCGGTCTGGATCTGGAGGTTCATCATCTTCAAAGGAATCTGGAACAGGATAGAGATAAGTTCGGTGTCCATCATTGTCAATGTGATGTAAGTGCTGCTGATCATTCAGAAAGATTAACAAAGCAGAATAGAACGGATGTTCAGGCCATAACTGGAGGTAATTGGTAACTTCAGGTATGACTATAGTTTCTGGATCAACATGATTTTTAACACACATTTCTTGCATTATCCTTATCCTGAGGTCTGGATGTCTTTCTTGAACAACTCGATTTGCCATGTTGAATGCATACCATCCCATTCTGTTCTCAAGGGAGAAATGATATAGTCTGGGATTCATGTATCTTCCAGGTACCAGATTGACAACAGGTCTATGTAGACTGATGAGAACATATTTTCCAAAATGATCAGAGAGAAAATGAAACCATCCTGCTGGATCAAAAAACCAATTTAACATTTTGAACATATATGAATGCTAAGGGGCCAAATTCTGAGCATTGTCGCAGGACCAAATATAGGAGTTCAGGTGTGTGACATTGAAACTAAAACAGATGGTATGTGCCTCTAGTAAATACCAAAAATAGCATAAGGCAATTTTAGGTAAAGACAAAGGGTTGCAAATGTGAAAAATAGTTAAATATGAATGGTCTGGGTAATTCTCAAGTCCTCAGAAAATACCGGGACCATGCTTCTGGAGAAGAAGTTTATGAAATTGTCTATAATTGAAATGACTTCTTCGAGGAAGGACTAGGTCGAGTAAAGTTTCTCGGACTTCTGGTGGTAGGTTTGGAAAATCAATAGGGGCGATACAGGGTATGGGCTTCGAAGTCTGAACTAACGATGGTTGAGGTCTGCTGAGGAAGTCTGCCGAACATTTTCTTTTCCCTTGATATGTGCTACTGTAAAGGAGCATCTAGAAAACCATTGCTACCATCGAAATAATTGTCCATGAGGGATTATTTTTTGCTTGAAATGAAGCATTTTTGGGAATGAGGACAAATCAAATTCGATGTGGAAAGTCTGATTGATCAAGAAGAATTTGAATTTCTCGATTCCTCTTTTAACAGCTAATATCTCCTTAAAAGTAGAATGATAATGTTGTTCTGAAGGCTTGAATTCACCGCTAGCATAACCACAAATTCTGTGAGTTCCATCAGGAGTTTGATCATGAAGCACAACACCACAACACCCCAAAACCGATCAGATGCATCAGTTTGTAAGATTCTGCATCCATTTGAAGGTATCTGTCATGGAGAGACTGAACTAGCAATCTGCTTAAGCTCTCGGACTGCATCAGTGTGTGCTGGTGTCCATGGAGGAGGTTCCCTGCGGAGTCTTTTGCTAAGTACAGACCTGTAATGTGCAATTTTAGGTTTAAAATCACAGATATAATTCCCTATACCAAGAAATTGCTGCAGTGATTTTTTATCAAGAAGTTCATTTGGGAAGGCCAAGAGGGAAGTGGCTATATGTGGTTGGGGTTCAAAAGTACCATCAACAATATGCATACCCAAAAAATCAATTTCAGATAGGCATAACTGTATCTTAGATTCTGAGAGCATGATGCCATGCTATTGAACAATGTGATGAAAATCTTTGAGCAGTTTATAATGGTCTTCAATGGTATGGGTGAACAAAAGCATGTCGTCTATATAAATGAGGCAGTTTGGCTACAAAGGCTGGAAAATCTTGGTCATGGCTTTCTGGAATAAGGATGGGGCAACTTTCAAACCAAAGGGCATAACTGTCCATTGGTAATGAAAATTTGGGATGTAAAAAGCTATTTTAAAATGATCAGGGGGATCTATTCCTAGCTGCCAAAAACCTGACTTTAAATCAAACTTTGAGAAGATCTTTGCAGTATGCAGGTATTGGAAAAGAATGGGTCTTCTAGGAAGAGGGAATTTGTTGGACTAAAGACATTGATTAAGATCCTGATTGTTAATCACAAGGCGGAGCTTGCCGTGTTTCTGTTCAGCGCGTTTGTTGACATAGAATGCTTGTGATGCCCAATCAGATTCAGTGTGTTCAATCAAACCTTCTGCCAATAAGGAAGCTAATTCCTGTGTAGCCAGTGTGTAGTGTGCTGGGGACATGCCTGAGTGTGAAGCTTTCTGGGGAACAATTGTTTTATTTGAGCAAAAAGGAAGTTTTACAAAAAATGAGGGGTTTTTCCATTAGGGATGTGGATATTTTTGTAAAAATTCCGTATGAGAGTTTGCACAGGATTTTTGAATGAAATCAATTTTAATTTGAGAAAGCATATCCTGCAAACTGAAAAAGTTTTTTGCTGTTTGGTTCCATGAAAGAAGATGTCCTCTACGTAAGAGACCATGGGGGGTAAATTCAAGGTTTGGGATTCGGTGAATGACATCAAAACTGATAACCAAATCTTTTCCTAGAAGGTGAGATCCATAAAATCTGTGAGTAAGGGTCAAATGAGGGAAGAGTTGGAGATGAATTGGCTTGCTGATTTTATCAATCAAGAAATCTTCTGCATTGGTTGCATGAAAAATTTGTTTAGTGGGTTCCCAAAACTTTGATGGAAGGATATCTGGGTTAAGGATAGAACTGATTGCTCCAGTATCAAGTAAGGCGAGGACAGGAATTGGACTGGCTTGGTGGGTTGGTCAAGGGATATGGCTTATGAGAGAGGGCATAAAGATCTGAGATGTCTGTGAATGCTTGTTTAGGATTTGTCTCGACTTCAGAGTTAGAAGTATCTGAAGGGGATTCAGATTCATAAGCATAGTGAGCAATGGCTAGGATGGAATCAGGATATGGTGTGTCATCTAAATCAAAGAAAGTTTTAAGCTGCTGAAAATCTTCTGGTGTAGCATGAGGGGAAAGTTGGCTCATGAGCTTGAACCTTTTCTTTCTTTTGGGACAATCTTTTGCAAAATGTCCTTTTTGACCACAATTGAAACAAGTGCTATGTGTGGGCGGTGAAGGAACGGGTTTCCTCTTGAGGTATTTCCAATGAGGTTTTTTTCAAAAATGACGGGACTTTTTACAGTGTTTTCTGAAGGATTTAGGGAAGGACTTGTGCTTGAGTGGTGTTTTTCTAAAAGGGTGGCACTGGCAATTTGAAGAATCTTTGCACTTGATGGAAAGATGTTTTTCAGAACAAGCAGGACCAAGAGTGGATGCATGCCTCTGAAACTTTTGCCAAAATCTTTAGTTGTGTATTGCACCAAATAACTCAGTTGCTGATGAAGATTATCAATCTTTTGTCTGGCATCTTGGATGAGGCGAAGGAGACAAATCCTCTACAAGCATTCACAGACATCTCAAATCTTTATACCATCTCTCATAAGCCATATCCCTTGGTAGTTATCCCTCTGCTACCAACCCACCAAGCCAGTCCAATTCCTGTCCTCGCCTTACTTGATACTGGAGCAATCAGTTCTGTTCTTAACCGAAATTTCCTTCCATCAAAGTTTTGGGAACCCAATAAACAAATTTTTCGTGCAGTCAACGGAGAAGATTTCTTGATTGATAAAATCAGCAATCCAATTCATCTCCAACTCTTCCCTCATTTGACCCTTACTCACGGATTTTATGGATCTCACCTTCCAGGAAAAGATTTGGTTATCTATTTTGATCTCATTCATCGAATCCCAAACCTTGAATTTACCCCCCATGGTCTCTTACATAGAGGACATCTTCTTTCATGGAACCAAACAGCAAAAAACTTTTTCAGTTTGCAGGATATGCTTTCTCAAATTAAAATTGATTTCATTCAAAAATCCTGTGCAAACTCCTTCCTCTACCTCCCAACCAGATGATCCTATTGTTGGTGCTTCCTCAAAAGCACCTATGCTCACTATCGACACAGCACCAAACCCAATCGCTTCTTTCCTTAAGAATCTTGAATCACCCACTCCTCCCCAAAGCATTCCTCTATGCCTTGATAGCAGTGAACCATCCACTCCTTCTGATTTTGACCAGGATGATGCTCATACATCCTATGACCCTTTTGATGCTTTTGATCTTCTTATGATGGGTCCTGATCCAAAGGTTGAAGAACCTGACGAGGACTTGCCTGATCAGCCACAGCACCGACCTCGCGTTCATGTCGAGTCACCCTCTGTCAAATTTACTTTAGACAACATACCCCCCTATGTTTCAAACTATGTGCTTTTGGAAGAAAGGTTTGGAAATTTTTTCATTTTAAGTTTTTGTCTTGTCCTGTTTTGTTTTTTGTTTTGTTTTTCTTTTGTCTTAATGGATTGAATAGTCAATTACCATAATTGTCCCATTATGTTTAAAAAATGAAAAAAAAAAAACAAAAAAAAAAAGTTTGCTTTGTGGAAAAACCATATCCAACAAAAAGTAACTTTACTACCTGTTAAAAATAGTTCGAGAATCTAAAAAGTTATAAAATAATAATAATAATAATAATAATAATAATAACAACAACAACAATAATAAGAACCTATTCTAAGAAGGGAAAAAAAAGGGAAAAAAAAAAGAAAGGATAAGATTTTAACTAAATGAAATAAGTAGTATGTAAATAATATATATTTTTTTTCATTTTAGAATATTGATCATATAGGGTTTTTTAACGACCACTAATATGCAAAAATAAGATATTTAGTTTTAGGGAGATTAGTCATAATAATACCTTAAGTTTGAGGTAAAGTCAACTGTCATATCCTGAGTTTTTTTTTCCAGTCAATTTAATACCTACATAATTTATATGCTATCAAAATAATACTTCAGATGACTTTTTGGGCTAAACAGGCACGTGCCTCCATTGTAGGAGGACAAAATAGTCAAAACCTTAGTTTTTCCGAAAAGAATAGTCATAGTAATACCTCAAATTTGGGATAAAGTCAATTATCATGCCTTCAGTTTATTTTTTTTCTTAAAAAAATTTAACACTAATACAATTTACATGTTGTCAAATTAATACTTCTAATGACTTTCTGCTTAGACTCTAGCCAAAAAGGCACGTGCTCTCAAAGTGACTCCATTTCTCAATTTCTTATTTTAAAAGTCACCTCAATATTATCAATTCATAATTACAACCAAGAAATTATTCCATCTACAATCTACAACCAAGGAATCAATTCCTTTTAATGATTTCATGGCTTCCACCGGTTCACCCAAGATGACTTTCGATGACTTATTGGCTTTTTTCATGACCTTTCTTTTCCCGATTGCTTTTTTCTAACGGATCTCATGTGCAAGGGATATATTTTTGTTTGGGGGGCAGGGGGATTAATATTTTGACTATTTTACCTTTCCACGATGGAGTTACGTGGAGAGCATCGGAATCTAAGCGGAAAGTCATTTAAAAGTATTACTTTACCAACACATAAATTACATAGATACTAAATTGGTTGGGAAAAAAAAAATCAAGGTATAGTAGCTGACACTGTCCGAAACTTGATGTATTACTATGGATATTCTCTTGAGAAAAATTAATATTTTGACTATTTTACCTTCATGTGATAAAGGCATGTTGAGAGTACATGTTTTTTTTGCCCGAAAAGTCAGATGAACTATTACTTTAAAATTGTTATAAATATTAAATTGACAAAAGAGAAAAGGTTAAGGGTATAATGGTTGATTTGCCCCAAGGGCAAACTTGAGATATTACACTGATTAATCTCTGTTAGTTTTATAGTTTATTTTGCCTTTTTGATATTAGTCGGCTTAAAATGCGTACAGATGGAGGAGGACAGGATATCATATCATGTGCCCGCATAGAAATGAGGAGCTGCATTCCACCGACAGATAACTTTCGTGTCACGAGGAATAATAATGACAGATAACTTAAAATAAATGAAGAAGTCAAACTTAGTTATTACTTAAAACTCTGAAGTTCAATATTTGCATCCATACAAATAATGGTAAGAATTTTTCAGAAAAAAATTATAATGTAATGTCCTACTAATGCCTAAAAGAAAATGTAAATCCTAAATTAGACTTAAGTATTAATATTCAGTTCACCTGCAGAATGGGTATAGTACGATATTCATGTCCTAGACATTTCCCCTTTTAATTATAAACTGCTCTTGTGAAAATGATGTCAATCCAAAACATATATAACCTTGAGAAGCAAAGAATGGGTAAATTTGCAAACCAAAAGGGCCCTTAACCGTAATTTCAGATACAAAAGCGAAGCCCACTGCTTTATTCTACCCGGCCAAAAATCTAAAGAAGCACTAGTTTTCTTCCTACTCCTCCTCCTCCTCCGCTTCATCATCAACAGCAACTTCCACAGATAGATTTAGCTAAATGGACTTCAGCAGCAGTAGTCTCCTTCTTCTACTCCTCTCTCTCTCACCGTCCGTTTCTTCTGCTTACAAAAACTACACCGTTGGTGACTCTTCGGGATGGTATGACAAGCTGGAAAAGCCCACCGTTGATTACCAAAAATGGGTCGCCGGAAAATCCTTCGGTCTCGGTGATTTTCTCAGTAAGAATTCTATATTTTTTTTGTCTTCTCTTTTGCTTTGAGATTTTTTTTTTTTTTTCTTCTTTTTTCTCTTTTCTGTTTTATATGCATGTGTATTTGATCTGATCTTAGATGCAGCTTTTCTTCTACTATATTTTAAAGAACTTAAATCTTGAAGAAATTATTGTATTCTTCTTCCCTTCAGTTTATATAACTTCATATGCGGATATCATTTTATAGTACATGTTAATTACTATATATAAGAGAATTCAAATCAAGAACTTCTGGGGTAAGCCATAAAACTGTCTTTTTAGTAATTAAGATAATTGGATTGCAGAAAATTATTCGAACTCTTTTGTTTCAAGCAGGAGAGGTAGGCAACGGTAGTTGAAATCACAAGCATCCCACATTTATTGCTAATTAATTTAAACAGCATCTTCTTTAGGCTTTTGCACGCAAGTAGTCTGAAAAGTCAATCATAAAACTGCAAACCTTACTTGGTAGTAATTTCTTAATGCAGTTTTCAACACTGACAACAACCATTCAGTGATCCAAACCTACAATTTTAGCACCTACAAGAGTTGCGATTACGAGGATGCACAGGACTCAGATACTATCCAATGGTCATCTGCAGATCCTTCTTCAACTTCTCCTCACCCTGTATCCGTGGCGGTTCCTCTTCTCAAAGTGGGATTCACATATTTTTTCTCAGCAGACTATGACGGCGAGCAATGCCAACATGGCCAAAACTTCAAGATCAACGTCACCTTTGGTCAAGGATTGCCACCTTCCCTAAAATCCCCTTCAGAACAAGAACAAGAAGCAGCAGCCCCATCTCCGGTGAATCCTCTTGATTCTGGTGGTGCGCAAGATTCTGCTCCGGACACTTTAGTTCCTTCAAATTTCAACACTCCTCAAAATGTCAGTGACGATACCACTGCCGAACCATCATCATCAACGAAGACGCCTAATATTCCTCTAAACTTCTCTGGGCAGATGCCATTAATCTTGATGATTCTAATCTGCCATTTCTTGAATTAAGCTGCTATATAATAATATACAATACATATACATACACAGCCACCACACCATTATTTGGATATTTGCTACAGAATCGAATCTACACCTCATATCTTAGTTCTTATCGGGTTTTGGTATTTAATTTCTTCCATTTTTTCAAATGTATTATTTATAGGAAAAAAGAAGAACAAAAGGAACTTTCTAATTAAAGAATTGTATTTTAATTCATCAGTTGTATTT
>JAOXNR010054757.1:0-12020 GCA_028571225.1 Parsonsia alboflavescens | reverse complement strand
CACCTTAAAGACTCATGAAATGCAGAATATATCATTGTTGCCCATTGCAATTGTTCTTTAGGAACAATAAGCTTGTCGATCAAAAGCCCAATTCATAGTCATAAGCTTTACCCCCGACACATCAATTCTTTACTTGATTGTTATTTATTAGTATATGTTTGTATCAGCATTATGGCATTACATGTGAACCAAATTATACAGTCATCTTTATGCTGGCTCCCTCTCTCCTATCAATCCTGTAATGCTCTTCACCATCTTTTGATATTCATATTTCCAAGATGTTGCTATGAGATTTATGTGAAAGTAGTAATGCGGGAAGATGCAAGAAAACAAGCACAAGAGAGCGCATAATTCCTAGACTTCTTTATGCAAAAAAATAACTTATTCTCCAGGAAACAGATACTAATTGGTAATTGAAACAAATGATTTTAGTTTTTCCTGTGGAGAATGCATGTTGAACAAGCTTGATGATGGATGAAATCAAGCTGGTTGAATGTGGTCTTACACCTGCAATTTCAGTTGTAGTAGAATTTAAATTTGATCTTCCTTTTTGATTCTGTGTTTATGTTCTTTGGAAAGGTTACATATTGGAAAAATATAACAAAACCATGATTCATGAATAACAAAAAAAAAAAAAAAAATCACCAAGAGTGGAATCCAAAATCTCAGAAAACGAAGTATGTCGGACTTTTGCTCCTAATTTGGATTTGGTTCCCTTCGGCTTATTCCCTTCACAATTTAATATCGAAAGTGGCACCACTTTGCTGGTCTTCTTATGGATCACATCATGATACACAAACCACTCAGATCCTTCATCAATATGAGATTTGTTTATAATGAATTTTAGAAATATTTCCCAATCATTTTTTTCACTCATCTCTCCCTTACCCTTGCATCCTTGTTATATCCCTCCTCTTGAGGATTTACAGTGATATCTTATCTATTTTCGTGTCTTGAATTTGAGATATCCTGATTTAGAATGTTGCGGCTTAGCATTAAACTAGTAAGACTTGATAAATATTTCCTAATATGGTCTCAAATTTGAAAGGAACTCTTCTTCTTCAATCAAGAATCAGAATACCAAATTTGAGATCCATCCAATATTTCATGCAAAAGGTATAAGTTAGAACCATTGACCATAATGTCCCACAATATGATCTAACGGATTGAATTCCCAATTCAACTCAATTACCCTAGCCAAGTATTGAAGATCTCCAGAGTTTCACTAAGAACTCTAGAAGAGCCATTAGATGACCACTCAAGAAAAGTTGTATTTGATCCAAAAGGATTCTTTCAATTGTTTGAAATATGTTTGTAGAATAAATTGGTTGTCTAATTATTACAAAAGAGATTATTTATAATGTCATCACTAAGAAACCCTAGAAATGATTAGAGACTTGTCTAACCTCTCTTAACTCTTCTTCAAGTTCTTAGTGCAACTTCAAGAGTAGTCAAATACTGAACAAGGCAATCAAATCAAACATAAAAAACTTGAAACAAATAGTTCATATCTTGCTACATATAAGATTCAAAGAGATAAGAGTATCAAAGATAATGATCAATGAACACAAGACAAATGATCAAACAGTTAGAATTCAAGGAAAATAGATGAAAGGCAATATATCAAACACCTTGAGGTCGAAGAGTTTGTGATTCACATTTTCAGCAATTTCAATTGATCAAGTGTATCAATATCAAATTTCCAATAGGCAAATAGGCAATTCAATATAGTATATCACAACTCAAGCTTTACCAATCAATTTGATCAACATATGAATAGAATTAAACTTCAAAATTTGCTCCTCAACCTCAATTTCGAATTTTTTGCAATTTTTTTGACATGGTTTGGAGATCTTTGATCCCTCTTTTTTGTGCTTTTTGTTTTTGTAGAGATGGTAGAAGAAGTAGAATCACCAAACAAATTGAATTGACCTTGATTTTTGATCTTGGACACAATTCTATAATTCACAGTGGATCACAAGAGAAGAAGTAGGATTAATGTAAAAGAACAAACACCAAAACATTCATAGATCTTAGTTTTTCAAAGAAACAAATAAGATCTATACACTAAACAAGAAAGCAATTAAAGATAGGCAAACCTCTTGATGAAAAACTTAAGCTCTGATACAAAAAAGATGATGCGATCTCAAATTTGAAAAGAACCCCTAATTCGTCAATCAAAAATCAGAACACCCAATTTGAGATCCACCCAAGACTTCATGGAAGAGGTTCAAGCTATAACCATTGACCATAATGTCCCACAATATGATCTAATGGATTGAATTCCCAATTCAACTCAATTACCCTAGCCAAGTATTGAAGATCTCTAGCATTTCTCTAATAACCCTGGAAGAGCCATTAGATGAACACTCAAGAAAACTTGTGTTTGTTCCAAAAAGATTCTCTCAATTGTATGAAATGTGTTTGTAGAATAAGTTGGTTGTCTAACGATTACAAAAGAGACTATTTATATTGTCATCACTAAGAAACCCTAGGAATGATTAGAGACCTGTCTAACCATCTAAACTAGCTTAAAACATAAGGTTAAGTCATTAAAAAAAAGTGGAATCGTCTAAAAAGGGTCAAGAACGCATTGAGAACAAAGCTGTGAAAATGGGTACTGTAGCTGATGGGTGCGGGTATTGTAGCAATCTGGCACAGAATGGTGCACCGGATGACTATTGGTATTGTCTCCATTTTTATTGCTTCATGATGCGGTGCCGGCAGCTTCATGATCTGGCACCGACTTTTTTCTTTCCAGCCATAATGGTTGCCACTTTCACCCTTTGTTCCGTGCTTTGTCTTGCTTTCAATGTGCACTCTTTGTGGACTTGAACTAGCGCCTTCAAGTTCCTCAAATGACAATTCAATGTGTTCAATGTTGCAAACATGGAACAACTTCTTTCTTGGTTCAACTTGATCAAATGTAGATCTCTTCATCATTGCTTCCAAACCAAGTAGTTCTTCTTTGTCTTGCACATAAATCACCAATGTTACTTTCATCTTCAAAGTGATATTCTTATACTTGAAGTATAAGTCTTTATATACATGAATCTTCAATCCATTCATTGCATCTCTCGTTGAAGCTCTACCTAAACAACCTTTTGTGGGACTTTAAACCCTAGCGGCATCCGGGCTGTCCTGATACTGTGGACGAAGGGTGAGGGCTCGGTGAGTTCCATGCCGCTCTGCACCTCATGGTCTCCAATTTTCTCCTAATTGCTTGGGGGGTCACTCTCCTCAGTGGATTGGGGGCTACGCCTCGAGCGCTTCCTCCAGCTCTGTCGATCAAACTACGTCGAGGAGGTATCCTTTCTCTAAGAGGACTTCTCAGTGAGCTCCCCCACTCTTCAAGACCAACTTCTTACCTCTGACTCCACGATATCGCAACTCGATTAAGCTTGTCTCGTAGGTCGTAACCTCTTCCATTGTTTAATGTTTCCCTAAGGTCGGTCATGGGTGGGGCTCTTTCATCCGACGACCTCTCTTGGGCTTGACCTACTTCCCTACCTTCCCCATTAGGTACTCGAGTTAGAGGGCTGATCAGGCTATGTATGACCAGGTAGAGTTGGAGGCAGTTGTGTCCCCCTATGAGAAATCGCAAGAGTCTGGCTGGTTGACATATAGTCCCGCCTGGCTGAAATTCCCTCCAAGGTAGCTACCATGCATTCAAGGAGGTCCATTGGTACTGACACATGACTTTTCCCCGATCTCTACAGTTTGGGATTATCACCATTGGCGGTCTGGTTAGGGTGCCTTCGTTTAGGCCCCCGTCGCTCAGGTGGAGGACTCATCTGGACTCTCTAGGATGGTCCAGAGCTCAACGGTCCGAGCTGATCTTTCTAGGTGGCCGGTATTGGATTATTATTGTTGACTACCTCCATTGTTGGCAGAACTTCCGGTACTGTTCACTGGTGCAGAGTTGTGTTCTGCTGGTTGAACACCTGTTCGTTTTGATTGAGTTATTAGGTATATTTATTGTTTGAATGTAGGAAAGGATTAGGCTTTTTGTTTCTGGTTCCCACAAACGACGCCAGAAGTGCTAGAGCTCAAGAGTGGACTCCAGGTCACCCCTAAACCGCAATGACAACAAGTCAGCAACCTGAGATGAAAACAAATTAGTCATCGGAGTGGGCTATTGAATGGGGACAAGCTCTGATGCTTAAGTCAGTATTTGGAAGAATAATCTTCGAGTAATTAACTCTTAGCAAACTTTTCTGTTTTTCAGTTCGTTCTTAGTTACCTCCCCTTAGACTAATCATCCTTTGATTATATATGAAAAAGAAACTAATTACCTCTTAGATTAGGGTTCTCCTCTATAGTGACAGTAAGCAATGAGGATAATTGTGGGATTCTAGCAAATCCTGCCAATTGCTTCTAGAATCTTGGAATTTCTTTGGTTGACATATCTTGCCATTCACGTATCTGTTGAGAGCATAGAGCTCGCTAATTAACCTTTAGATCAACTTCACGACCTTCCTGTGGACATCGAGGGTCTCAGTCATCTCTTTTGGGAGGTTGCACCGAGTGATCATAAGCTCATGGGAGTTGTTAGGAGAAGTAAACAGTTGGTTGCGGCATTTAAGATGTGTGAGACGATTTGGGATTTACTAGGTCGAAGGTCGTGGTTTGTTAGTACCTCTCTCGAGCTCATTTAAGAGGTCGATGACCTTGGAGGTTGGTGGTAGCTCATTTGGTATTCAAAGTTATGTCTAAAGTTGATATTGATACCTTTTTTTTTCTTCTGCTAGTTAAGTATCCAAACAACTTTCCAATATCTAAATTAATATTTTCAACCTCATTCCAACGTTTTTCCAACCAAAATAGAATATGTTGGTTATTTTGGTACCTAATGTTATACCTAAATTTTGAATTAGCACCTACTATTTTTTCTTCTACCAAATAAGTCCTTAAATAACTTGTACTCCCTCCTTTTCAAAATGATCATCATTTAAGTTTTCTTCACCTAAATTAAGGCAATCACAACATTACTGATGTTAGACAATTTTGCCCTTGAATTTAGCTAAAGTTGAGATTAGTGATAATATAATTGGTGAGTTTTAAAATTGGGATGTGTAAATATAATAAATGTCATTGAAAAATGTTAAGTAAAATAGGTAATTCATTTACACTTTTTACCTTGAAATGTGCAAACAACAATCATTTTCAAACATCAACTCCCTTCTTAAATGACAATCATTTTGAAACAGACGGAGTAATTTGAAAGTTGTTTGAATATCTAATCGGCTAAAAAGAAAAACAATGGATACCAAATCAGTGATTCTCCCAAAAAAAAGTTAATCACATGACTAACACATGCTATCTTGATCAAAATGGGATCGAAAGTATTAATTTAGATGCTCAAAAGTTGTTTAGGAGGAGAACGTTATTTTGATCATTTTTGAGTGACAATTAGTTGCTCCATTTTCTAATTTTGAGAATATCATGAAGAAAAACAATTTTCAACATTTATTTCATAGATTGACTCCTTCTTTCGGTTTTTTCCCTTTCCCTTTTTTTTTAAATACTTAAGATCGGGAAATGATGGATATCAAGGAGCTATCAAGACATCGGAGAACTCATGGAAGCTACCATATGAGGAGAAGAGAAGATTCAAGTCCACTTCTAAAGAAGATGGAGTTAGAGCTTCATGGAGAGATGCAATGATTGGATTGAAGATTCATGCATATAAAGACTTATACTTCAAATATAAGAATATCACTTTGAAGATGAAAGTAACATTGGTGATTTATGTGCAAGACAAAGAAGAACTACTTGGTTTGGAAGCAATGATGAATAGATCTACACTTGATCAAGTTGAACCAAGAAAGAAGTTGTTCCATGTTTGCAACATTGAATTTTCATTTGAGGAACTTGAAGGCTTGGAAATGTACCTAAAACACTCTAGTTCAAGTCCACGAAGAGTGCAAATTGAAAGCAAGACAAAGCATGGAACAAAGGGTGAAAGTGGCAACCTTTATAGCTGGAAAGAGAGAAGCCGACACCTGATCATGAAGTACCCAGCCCCGAATCATGAAGCAACAAAAATGGAGACAATTCTAGTCGCCATCCGATGCACCATCCTGTGCCGGATTGCTACAAAACCTATACCCATCAGCTACAGTACCCATTTTCACAGCCTTGTTTGCAATGCGTTCTTGACTCTTTTTAGATGATTCCACTTGCTTTTAATGGCTTTTATTTATGTTTTAAACTAGTTTAGATAGTTAGACAAGTTTCTAATCATTCCTATTAGTGATGACACTATAAATAGTCTCTTTTGTAATAGTTAGACAACCAACTTATACATTTCAAACAATTGAGAGAATATTTTTGGATCAAATTCAACTTTTATTGAGTGTTCATCTAATGGCTCTTCTTGGCTAGGATAATTGAGTTGAATTGGGAATTCAATCCATTAGATCATATTGTGGGACATTATGGTCAATGGTTCTAGCTTGAACCTCTTGCATAGAGTCTCGGGTGGATCTCCAATTGGGTGTTCTGATTTTTGATTGAAGAATTAAGGGTTAATTTCAAATTTGAGATCACATCATCTTTTTGGTATCAAAGCTTAAGTTTTTCATCAAGAGGTTTGCCTATCTTTAGTTGCTTTCTTGTTTAGTGTATAGATCTTATTTATTTCTTTGAAAAACTAAGATCTATGAATATTCTGGAGTTTGTTCTTTGACATTAATTCTACTTCTTCTCTTGTGATCCATTGTGAATTGTGGAATTGTGTCCAATACCAAAAATCAAGGCCGATTCAATTTGTTTGGTGATTCTACTTCTTCTACCATCTATACAAAAACAAAAAGCACAAAAAAAGAGGGATCAAAGATCTCCAAACCAGAAAACTCAAAAAAAAAAAAAAATGTTGTCCAAAAAATTGCAGAAAATTCGAAATTGAGGTTGAGGTGCAAATTTTGAAGTTGAATTCTATTCATATGTTGATCAAATTGATTGGTAGAGCATGAGTTGTGATATACTATATTGAATTGCCTATTTGCCTATTGGAAATTTGATATTGATACACTTAATCAATTGAAATTGCTGAAAATTTGGATCACAAATTCTTTGACCTCAAGGTGTTTGATAAATTGCCTTTCATCTATTTTCCTTGAATTCTAACTGTTTGATCATTTGTCTTGTGTTCATTGACCATTATCTTCGATATTCTTATCTCCTTTAATCTTATATGTTGCAAGATATGAACTATTTGCTTCGAGTTTTTTATGCTTGATTTGATTGCCTTGTTGAGTAATTGACTACTCTTGAAGTTGCATTAGGAACTTGAATAAGAGCTAAGAGAGGTAAAAGACTTAAGGGGGTGAGCACATTAGAGAGAGAAAAAGCCCATTCTAAGAGTGATACACTAGTGGATTGTGAGGATATACATATCCCCTGTTTTTATTTGTTCATGTTGTATTTACATCATGGATAAATTCAATCATCTTATTATGAGGAAAGAAGGGAGACATCAAATTCTAGTTCTTCTAAGAATCATGTGCCATATGAAGGGGTTGGAAGGAGAAGCCAACAAATGCATCCATCTAAGAGGAGATATGAACATATGGAGTATGATAATGGTTACTACTATGACAATGAAGGGAGGCCAAGGAGATATGGAAGGAAAGGTGGCCATTGTAGACATCTTGGGAGCCATCATATGACCATTCCATATTTCTATGGTACATTTGTTTCGGAAGTTTACCTTGCTTGGGAAAGAGAAGTAGAACTTGTGTTTGCAAAGCATGACTACTTGGAAGGACAAAAGATGGAGCTAGTTATTGGTAGCTTTGAGAGCAAAGCCTTAGATTGGTGGAAAGAAGTTTTGAAATATCAAAGAATATTTGGAGTATATAATACTACATGGGAAGGATTGAGGAAATATATGAGAGAAAGATATGCACCAAAGCTCTACTACATGGTTGTTACTCAAGGATCCAAGAGTGTGAAAGAGTACCATGAAGAGTTGAAGATTGCATTGGAGAGAGCTAACATAGTGGAGTATGAAGAATACAAAATGACTAGATTTCTCAATGGCTTGAATCAAAATATTTGGGAATTTGTTGAGCCATGCTACCATGACTATCTTGAAGATATAATTCACAAGGCCATTCAAGTTGAAAGACACTTGAAGAAGAGAAAGACAACACATGAGAAGTCTTATGAAAATTCAACTTATGGTCCTTCTTCAACATCTAAGGTGCAAGGAGCTTGTTCAAAAGAAGAGAAATCCATTCACAGGGGGCAAGAAATGAAGACCAAGCTACGTGACAAAATGCAAAATCAAGAGACTCATAACCAAGGGAAGCAAAACGAGACTATTCATGAAGAGGATGAATATATGGTGACCTTCAAGAATGCAACGAAAAGGATTGATGTAATAACACAAATGATTGATGTAATAAATTAAAAGATGGAGGAATATATTAGAAGCGAAGAACATGAGGGGAAAAATGAGAGAGAGCTTGAGAGAGAAAAGGAGTGTGAGAGAAAAGAAGAAGAGAAAGAGATGAAAAATGAAAGTGTCATAGAGAGAAACGAGATGAAAATCTTTGAGAGGCAAGATTTGAGTGAACAAAAGGAGAGCTTTCATGAAAAACAAGGAGGGAATGAGAATGCCTTGGTTCTTAAAAAGAGCAAAGAGAATTTTATCCCCATTGCTAACATTGACCATTCATTATCTAGTTGTCTTGTTCCTAATTTTCAATTTTCTAAAGGAGTAAACAAGATGAAGGAGGAAAATGACAAAGGGACATGAATGCTATGTGAATGTGGTACACTCTTATCTTTACACTTGGTGATAGATTGTTGAAATTTGAAGATGAAAAATTGCTTTTTGAGACCAAATGTATGTTTGGAGATACTTATGATGTTCATAAGCAAGGTGCTATAGTGAAATTTATTGATCATGATGATTTTTTATTTAGAGAAAGCATGTCTTATACTTCTTTGAGTTTAGTGACAACTTTTATGGATTTTGAGTTTGTGAAGGAATCTCTTGTGAAAGAATATGCTTGTGACTATATGTTTGACGTATCAAGACAAGTCATACATAATGAAGTTTATAAGCATGATTATTCTTTGTTTGGAGGAAATGCTATATTCATGCCTATGGATTATAATGGATTCTATGTGTGAATTGTTGATAATTGATAGTCATGGGAATAACTTGGAATCAGATTCTTATGAATTGAGATATTTGAATGGCTTTGGGATATACATGAATGAAATTTTAGAGTTTGTCTTGGATGATCGATTATTGTGGATATTTGATGTTACCATCCTTGATTCAAACTTCTATCTATGTGGTCTCATGTCCTTATTCTTTATTGATTCTAAGTCATTAATTCTCTTGTGTAAAATCTATTTCATTATTGATGTAAGAAGAAAGTCCAAACTTATTGAAAATCATTGTTTGTTGGAAACTTGTAGATTTCAGGAAACTATGCCTAGAGAAGGTACCTTACATGTTCCTGAGTATTCTAAACATGATGATTTCTTTGATTTGTTGGAACTTGAGAATCCCTTGGGAACATATTTGTTGAGTTCTTGTGATGGGGCATATCAATTTCATGATGAGGAATTGTTCTTAAATGATCAGATCATGAAAGAAATGTTGGTGATCTTTATTGGCTGGAGTTATATAATGTTATGGACTATGTTTTGCGACACCAATAGAGATTTATTGAGGTTTGTTAGAAATCACCTGTTTTTAGAGAAGCATAATGATGTCCATCTTGATAATTCGAATAGATTTAGCATATGTGAAGAGTATCTACTTATTCTTGTTATACATATGTTTAATGCTTTTGTTGGAGAACATGTACATACTATGTCAAGGGATTATGTATTGAGTTTATTGTGCTTGAATGCAAGATTTAGAAAACATTTTTTTCATGGTTTATGGGGTCATAGACCAATGGGAATTATGTCTTGTGCTTTAAATGAGAGAACTTTATTTCTTTGTTGTTCTAAGTGGCTTGTATTCTTTGTCTATGATGTTTCTTCTAATAAGCTTGTTGAAGGTGAAAAGGAATACATATCTATCAAAGAAAGACCACCACCTTCAAAGAAGGGTATGGTAAGACATTGTCAAGTTCTAACTTCCATGAAGGAGAACTTGGAGTTAATTGGTAAATATCCTTTTGATTCTTCAATCCATGTTAGTGAGCATTCTCTTTCCTATGTAGGACTTGAAAATTCAAGGTAGAATCCTTTTGAGTTGTGGGGGAATGATAGATATTAAGGAGCTATCAAGACATCGGAGAACTCATGGAAGCTACCATATGAGGAGAAGAGAAGATTCAAATCCACTTCTAAAGAAGATGGAGTTAGAGCTTCACGGAGAGATGCAATGATTGAAGATTCATGCATATAAAAACTTATACTTCAAGTATAAGAATATCACTTTGAAGATGAAAGTAACATTGGTGACAAGACAAAGAAGAACTACTTGGTTTGGATGCAATGATGAAGAGATCTACACTTGATCAAGTTGAACCAAGAAGGAATTTATTCCATGTTTGCAACATTGAATTGTCATTTGAGGAACTTGAAGGCTTGGAAATGTACCTAAAAGACCCTAGTTCAAGTCCACAAAGAGTGCAAATTGAAAGCAAGGCAAAGTATGGAACAAAGGGTGAAAGTGGCAACCATTATGGCTGGAAAACGAGAAGCCAATGCCTAATCATGAAGCAGCCGGCGCTAGATCATGGAGCAACGAAAATGGAGACAATTCCAACAGCAATCCGGTACCGGATTGCTACAGTACCCATTTTCACAACTTTGTTCTCAATGCATTCTTGACTCTATTTTGACGATTTTACTTGTTTTTAATGACTTTTCTTTATGTTTTAAGCTAGTTTAGATGGTTAGACAAGTCTCTAATCATTCCTAGGGTTTCTTAGTGATGACACTATAAATAGTCTCTTTTGTAATAATTAGACCACCAACTTATTCTAAAAACATATTTCAAACAATTGAGAGAATCCTTTTGGATCAAATATAACTTTTCTTGAGTGTTCATCTAATGGCTCTTCTAAAGTTCTTTGTGAAACTCAAGAGATCTTCAATATTTCTAAAATTGAAGGATATAACAAGGATGCAAGGGTAAGGGAGAAATGAGTGAAAAAAAATGATTGAGAAATATTTCTAAAATTCATTATAAACAATTCTCATAATGATGAAGGATCTGAGTGGTTTGTGTGTCATGATGTGATCCATAAGAAGACCAGCAAAGTGGTGTCACTTTCGTATTAAATTGTGAAGGGAATAAGCCGAAGGGAACCAAATCCAAATTAGGAGCAAAAGTCCGGCGTACTCCGTTTTCTGAGATTTTGGATTCCACTCTTGGTGAATTTTTTTTTTTTTTTTTGGTTGGCATGTGAAGAAACCGCTGGAAAATAGGAATATGGGATTCATGAATAATGGTTTTGTTATATTTTGCCAATATGTGACCTCTCCAAAGAACATAGACACCGAATCAAAAGGAAGATCAAATTTAAATTCTTCTACAACTGAAATTGCAGGTTTAAGACCACATTCAACCAGCTTGTTTTCCTCCATCATCAAGCTTGTTCAACATGTATTCTCCACAGGAACAACTAAAAACATTTGTTTCAATTACCAATTAGTATCTGTTTCCTGGAGAATAAGTAGCACTGTATTTTTTTTGGCATAAAGAACTCCAGGAATTATGCGCTCTCTTTTGCCTGTTTTCTTGCATCTTCCCGCATTACTGCTTTCACATAGATCTCATAGCAACATCCTGGAAATAAGAAGATCAAAAGATGGTGAAGCGAATTACAGGATTGACAGGAGAGAGGGAACCAGCATAAAGATGACTGTATAATTTGGTTCACATGTAATGCCATAATGCTCATACAAACATATACTAACAAATAACAATCAAGTGAAGAATTGATGTGTTGGGTAGACAAGCTTATTGTTCCTAAAGAACAATTGCAATGGGCAACAATGATATATTCTGCATTTCATGAGTCTTTAAGGTG
>JAOXNR010054756.1:0-12021 GCA_028571225.1 Parsonsia alboflavescens | reverse complement strand
GTTGGGTCATCTTTAAACAAAGCCAAGCGAACAATGAATTACTTATAATTAACATTTTATAAATTTCATTTATTTATCTCCCTTTTCCCCCCCTTTTTTTATTGGTTTTTGAAAGCGACAGACATGTTCTACGAAGTTGCTGAATTCTGAATTTAATTGTTTAATCTATTTTTATATATTTTATTATATGCAAATGCCAGTTAGTAATACTTTTTTATGTAAGAAATTAGGAGACCAAGAAGAAAAGAAAATTGGGAATTATTCTTTTCAATGAGCTACCGGCGTTAACCACCTTAATTTCCATTTTTTTTTTTTTAAGAGAGATTAGAGAATAATCAAGTTTTGATAAGATCTCTGATTAATTAATTGAATTAGAAGATTCATTTCGACTGTCTTTAATTCTTGATTTTTCAAGCATTCAAATGTTTGATTAATCCTTTTCTAAGTCTATAGATTCTCTCACAATCCCAATGAGTGTTAAAGAGACAAAAAAAGGGCTACTTAAAAAACAATAATTAAAAAAACTTTTCAAACTCAAATTCAGCAATCAATCAAACTCTATTGAAAAACTTCAATAATTTGATTAGTGTTTAATTTGAAATTCAACTAATAAATCTTCAAGTAAAAATTTGGAATAGATCTCTCTAGGTGTGCTGATTACTCCCCTAGTCTCCTAATCCCACTTAACTTCTTCAGCAAGGCAAGATGGCAGCTGCGCCCCCCGTGGATCCTCCATCGGAGGAACGCCCTAACCCATGGGTGAGGAAACCCTTTTCTTCACTCTTCCAAGCTCAGCCCCTTCTCAAACCAATACCCTTAAAACAGGTGCAATCACACAAAGGAGAACCTGCGTCGTTCTTCTCTCTGGAAGAACTCGACAGACTCTCTCTACCATTCAAGCATGCTCTTATTGGAAAGTTCTCACATGGCAAGCCATCAATCAAGATTATCCACAGAGAATTCAAAACCATTAGTCTGAAAGGTGACTTCTCCATTGGTTTGATCGACAGCCGTCACATTCTGATTCAAGTCCAACTGGAGGAGGATTATTGTCAGTTATGGATGAAAGGAGTTTGTAATCTAAATGGAATTCCCATTCACATTCTGAAGTGGACTCCTCATTTTCATGTCTAGTCGGAACTTCGGATGTTTTGGTTTGGATCAATTTTCCTAATCTACCAATTCATCTGTTTAGGAAAGTGATATTGTATTCTTTCGCCTATGTAGTGGGCAAACCGCTAAAAGTGGACACTCCGACGGCAAACATGACGTGCCCTAGCATTGCAAGAGTCTGTGTTGAAGTCGATCTATTAAAGGACTCTTCGAAGCGGCTTTGGGTTGGCCAGGTAAAGAGCGGCTTTTGGCAGGAGATTGGTTTGAAGATGCATCCAAATATTGTTTGCATTGTATGAAAATTGGTCACCCAATTGACCTCTGCAGAATCATGTATAGTGAATTGAAACAAGTATTCATATCGGAGAAACCAATCTCCAACTTGACCACACATAAGTCTATTAAAAAAACCTACTCAGATTAACATCCAGGTTAGTAATTTGACAATTTGGAAGATTAAATCAGTCTCGGGTGGAAATCGAGGTTTGCAGCGACCTGAAGCTGCCAAAGCACCCTCTCGATTGCAGAATTACAGTTTGCTCCCTGAAGACCTTCTGTTTTTAAATACTCTAGAGGTTCAGAAAGCTAGTCATTTAATGGAAGATCCTTTGGCAGCTTATCTTGCTGCTAAGCATGTCATCTCCCCAGCCATCGCCCATTCAGCAAATTGTCAATCCCGGTTTGGAGAAGACTCGGGTAGTTAATCTCACTTCGGATGTTCAGGTTGTGGCAGACACTTGTCAGGGGGAGAATTTAGACATAGATTCCACATTGCAATCTGATTTGGAAGTGCAGACTCATGAAGGCCAACAGGCATCTATCATCCCAGAGGAAGTCCAACCTGTAGGGGGAGCAACAATTGCCCCTAATCCTCCTGTATTTTCACCTTCTTATGAGATAATTTTGAAAGCTCCGACAGGTTTAGGGTTGTTGTCTGACTTGGGTCATGCGGAAGACAGCGGAGCACCAGCGCAAGAGTTATCTTTGGAGGTAGTACTTCCTCCAGTTGCAGAGGTTGCTGAACTTGTTCGGAAAGGTAAGAAGACAAAGCAACTCCCACAACTGACAGTATTGACAAGGTCTCGGGCCAACTGCAAAGCTTTTGTAAGTCATTCAATATGAATAGCTTGATATGGAATGTATGAGGTATTGGTAACAATACATCAGTTAGGCAGGTAAAGAAGTTAATTTATGATTATAAGCTCTATTTCATTGGTATTTTGAAGCCTTTGGTTGCCTCCGAACAGATTACAAATGTTGCTTTCTCGTTGAGTATGGTGAATTATTACTCTAGTACATCAGGCAAAATATGGTTGTTCTGGTTGGATTTGATTCGAGTTGAAGTTATCTCAGATTTGCACCAAGTAGTTACTTGCAAAATTAGTTCAATTTTTGCTGAAGACTATTTTCTTTCAATGGTATATGCGAAGTGTAATTACCTAGATAGGAGATACCTTTGGGAGAATATGCATTGCATTAGTCAGCATCATTCAATCCCTTGGCTTATTGGTAGGGTTTACAATATAGTTCGTTCTATGGAGGAATCATTAGGATCAGTCCTGACTCTTCGGGCCATGAGGGAATTTAATGAGTGTAATGATGACTGTGGTCTGGTAGACTTGTCGTTTAAGGGGGGTCAATTTACTTGGTATCGTTCCACTTTTCCTCCACTTTGGCATTGTTTGGACAGAGCTTTAGTGAATTCTACTTGGCTGAGTGCATTTTCATCCACCCAAGTTGAACATCTTCCGAAATTCTGTTTAGATCATTCACCACTACTAATCACAACAACAAGTTCAAAAATTCAATCTACGAGAATTTTCAGGTACCAGAATATGTGGGCAAGGCATGTTGGGTTTAAGGCAGCAATAGAGAGCTCTTGGTAGGAACATATTGAAGGAAACGGGCTGCAGCAGCTGGCGATGAAGTTAATTTGGTTGAAGGTTCATCTCAGAATGTGGAATAAAGAAGTTTTTGGTAACGTGCAATCCAATGTTAAGAGAGCTGAAGTGGATTGTGTATGCAAGGAGCTCATTTACAGAGATGCGCCTACAGTTGAGAACAGAGAAATCTTTCATAGCGCAGGCTGAGTTGGTTTTTCAGCAGAGGAACGAATTCCTTTTCTGGCAGCAAAAGGCTCTAGTAAAATGGCTGAAAGAGGGGGAAGGAAATACAACTTACTTTTCTAGGTTTTGGCACACGCAAAAGACTAAAATGCATATTTGTAAGATCTTGAATGCACATGGGGAATGGCCGTCTGCCCAATTTGACATTGAAGAAGAGGGTATCCACTATTTTTCTTCTCTACTGCAGGCCTACAGTGGGTGTCTTCCGGATCTGAGAGAATTTACTAGGGATATTCCTACTATCCTTACTTCGATGGATAATCATTCACTATCGGTTCTACCATCCTCTGCTAAAGTAAAATAGGTAATCTTCGCATTAGATCATGATAGTTCCCCAGGTATGGATGGTTTTCTGGACACATTTTATCAAGACTTTTGGTACCTCATAGAAGGGGATGTGGTTCAAGTGATTAGAGACTATTGGTCAGGAGCTCATTTTCCAAGGAAAATTACAACAACTCAGATAATACTTGTTCCGAAAGTCATGAATCCCTCTTCATTTTCTAATTTTAGACCAATTAGTCTTTGTAATTTCTCATCGAAGATAATTGGTAAGATCATGTCTTCTAGGCTCTCTCTTTTGTTGCCGAAGTTGATTTGTGACAACCTAGGAGTTTGTCAAGGGACGACACATTACGGACAACATTCTTCTGGCTTCAAAGTTTACTCAGTCCTTAAACAAGAGTTGTTGAGGGGGTAATTTAATCAAAAAATTGGATATGCATAAAGCCTTCGATAGGGTGTCATGGGACTTTCTTTTTGCGGTATTGGAGAAATATGGTTTTTCTGCACATTTTATTAACTTAATCCGAAATTGTATATGCTCTAACCACTTTTTACTGACAGTTAACGGGAAAGCCTATAGGTTCTTTGCCTCAAGTCGTGGTGTGCGTCAGGGTGATCCATTATCTCCGTCATTATTTATATTGGCGGCTAAAGTTCTTTCAAGAGGATTGAATCATATCGTGTTGAAGGGGTCGCTGGGAGACTATGTTTCGAATAGGCAGGGATGTCCAATATCACATCTTAGCTTCACTAATGATATGGTTATCTTCACAAGGGGATTAAAGAAGAAGTTAAAGGCTTTAATGGACTTTCTTGGATATTATCAGTCTTGTTCAAGCCAACTCATTAACTACCACAAGAGTTCACTGTATTTACCTACATCTTCACCAGCTAGCAGGAGGGAATTGGTGAAGAATATCACAACTTGTCCCATTAAGTCTATGCCCATAATTTATTTAGGCTGTCCAATTTTTGTTGGCAGAGCAAAGGTGTCATATTTTTAGAGCATCGTGAATAGGATAAATGCACCTATAACGGGATGGCAAAAGAAAGTACTTTCAATGGGTGATAGAGTTGTTCTCATTCATTATGTTTTTTACTTCCACAATTACACATGTACTTGCAACAAGCAATCCTCCAGTCTAAATCATTAAGGAGTTGGAGCACAGCTTTGCAAGATTTTTCTAGGGCAGAACGGAGCAAGGATTAAAACGAGTTTGGTGCAATTGGCAGCCTGTCTGTAAGCCATTTGAGGCATGGGGGTTAGATATTCATTCTCTTGAGATGTTTCTTCTAGCTTTTGGGTATAAAAATTATTGGAGATTTCGGATGGAGCATTCTTTGTGGGTGAAGATAGTCAGGCTGAAATATAACTTCCAGCTAGGCGAAATCATGGTAGATGGAGGGTCTAGGGAATGGAGTCGATTGAAAGGAGTTGCGGAGGAGGTTGAGGCTCATATTTCAGTTCTTTCTGCCACTGGTGACCTTTCCTTTTGGCATAAAGATTGGTTGACGCCTAGGAAGTTGGTGGACAGATTGGTGGTGCAGAACTATTAACTGAAGATTCATCATTTACTAATGGAACTTGTAATATGGAAGATTTGAGGGCTCTTCTTCCAGCACATTCAGTTCTACTGGAAGAAATAGAACACATTCCTATTAAGCTAGAGAATTCGGGTAAGCATGTATGGAAGCTTATAGATTCAGGTAAGTTTTCCACCTCATCTTGCATTAGACATCTGGGAGAGGGGCTGAGTGATGCGGCTGCAATTAAATTTTGGCACAAATTTGTACCTTTGTCTTTGTCTGTTTTTCTTTGGAAAATGCTGAATGGTTTTTTGCCCTTGGATAGTAGTCTAAGGAGGCTAGGGTTTCAACTAGCATCTCAGTGCCATTGTCTTCAAAGTGAGGAAACATATGTACACTTGTTCGAGGATTGTCGTATTGCTGTCTAGAATTATTTCTCACAAAAGTTTGGTTTTACCAGAACCATTGCTGATGTTGGTAGGTGGTTCAGTTTTTTGAAAGAGTTGGCTATTATAGCGATCATCATTCCCACAATAGTTTGTAGGGAAATCTGGATAGCTAGATGTCGTTTTTTCTTTGAAGGTAGCACTAGCTCTAGTTCTCACATTATCAAAAATATTATGCTTAAGTTTTTGGATTTAAAGGAGGCTTTTCCTAAGCTGAATTTTGAAAAACTCTTCACAACCACAATGACAGTTAGATGCATTCGAACCATTCGGTTTTTGTTGGTGGCAAGAGAGTTACCATGACAGCATTATATTGAATGTGGACGGGGAGTCAAGGGGCAATCCAGGTATAGCAGTCGTAAGGGGCATTTTCAAGAGGGGAGATGGAAGGTTTTTGGGGGCTTTCTCCGTTTATCTCAGGGAGACAACGAATATGGTGGCTAAGATAAGAGCTTTACTGGAAGGTTTGAGTTATTGCTTTTAAGAAAATTGGACATAAGTACTCATTCAGATGGACTCTAAGAGTGTGGTAGATATGGCGAATGGGAATTTCTCTATCTCTTGGCAACTACATTGGAAGCTCAAGGAGGTGCAAGCAAGGATGGCTCTTGGCCTTTTTCATTTGGTTCATATCTTCAGAGAAGGAAACCAGGTGGCTGATTTCCTTGCGAATGTGGCTTGTGATAATTTACATTGTGTTCATTATCGTGCTTTTAGTTCACTTCCTTTATTTGCTCGAGGTCTATGTAATTTAGACAAACTTAAGTTTCCTTCTTTTCGACGAGTGTAAGTGGATTTGTTTCCAGATCTCTTAAGGGTAAGGTGATTATGCCCCCATATGTTTTGAAATATTTTATCAATAAATAGATGAGCCATCATGGGTGATTTAAAAAAATAATAATAACAAAAATAATCTTCACTCTCCTTGTGTGTGGAATTAAGAAAATATGCTCAAGATATTCTAGTGCATCTTCTTCATTGTAATACCCCAGCCTGTGGGCTTGATTTTATTTAAGATCCAAATTAGTCAAGATCTTTTCGAACCTAAAGTCCAATTGGTTATTTATTTTACTATTAGAATTAGGGGTAATTATATTTCGAGATCCATATAGGATTTGAATAGGAAAGAACAAAGAAGAAGCTCCCTATAGGGAATTAGTCAGTTGTCATCACGGAGTAGCACCAATGGGGTAAGATTAGATTGTTTATTGTCGATTTCTCTAGATTTTGATCTCCTTTCTTCTAATTAAGGATTCCATCTTGATTGGTTAGAGATTGAAGCAACTTCAGGAGGGCGAATTTCATGATATTCGATTTGAGGAATTGATAAGGTAAGTATTTGGAATACTCTTTTTCAAAATGCATATTTCTAAATAAATTTTGGAAAAAAAAAACAATCTGTTTTTGTTTATTGATAAACCATTGTTCAAATTTATCTTAATTATTTGTATTTTAGATGGATTTAGATTTTGTTTTTTGGTTTTGATAAAGAATTTTAAACATGATGGTTGAGTTTCATATGAATTAGTTGCAGGAACATGTTCCACTATTCTATCTGAACCCATTAAGCATGGTCAAATAACTCATTAAAATCTGTATGTCTGATCGTAATAGTGGGATAAACAACTGGGATTGAATTCAGTAATCTGACTAATGAGTTTATGTGTTTGAGCCTAATCTAAAGCCATAAATGTTTTCTGACTCTGATAAAGTTCTGTATATCTAATACCTTTTCAATTACTTTGAAATGTTGTGCACATGTGATACTTTTGGGTTATTTTCATTGGGCTTGTAGCTCATGTAATTTTCATTTTTTCATTTTTTCTTTTTTTGATAAGTGCAGATTCAGAAATCCCAGGGGACAAGCATTGTGAAGGATAGAGATATCTGATTTAGTTGGGAATCATGTTTATTTTTTTTAAGTTGATGAACCAAATAATAACTTTAGTATTTTGAGGGATGTTTGTTTATGGTTATGCATATTTTTGAAGTAATTATTTATACAAAATTATGTAGTCATGTGGATTTGAATTTCTAGTATAGAAGCTTAAAACTCGTGAGGACAACCTTACGGGTTCTGTCGTGTCACCTTTTGGGCTTAGATCTTGGACCTAAGTTTGCCCTAAGTCCGAGGCTTGACATACATTACTGAATAAAATAATATATATATGTTATCCGATTTAGATAAAATACACTAGGGTTTAGTATATCTTTTTATAATTTTATTAATAAAATATATCTATAAAAACTTATGTATATATTTATCATTGGCGGTAACGTAGAAAATGATACAGAAGAGGGCTAGAGGATCTAGAGCCACGAAAACATAATCAGTACTATACAAAACAAATCATCAACTAAAAACTATTTTATCTTGCTTATAACTAATGAGATTTGGGAACAAGCATAACTGTTTACCTACAATATTGTTAATGATGAGTACAAATATTCATAATATAGTTGAACTTCACTTGGAGGACGTACAAAAGACTATATGACAAGATATGGAAGATAAGAGTCTATCTACAAGATAAATATATTGCAAAGGTTTATTTAAGGCTAAAAAAGATTTTTCTGAAATAACTATATTTATCATTATTAATAATGATTTTTGCAGTATCTAGTTAAATATAGTTCAAAAAGAAAGAATTTCATTAATTACTAACTTTATTTTTTTATTTTATAATTTATTATAATATTGTACAGTATATATATATACACACAGAATTGCTATGAAAAGCAACTGGAGTGTAACTGCCAAAAAGACGTCGTTTTGAGTGCATGTATCCTTCAATCCTACTTATTTCATTGCCAAAACGACATCGTTTTGGTAGTTGCTCTCCAGTTGCACTCTAACAGTTGCTTTTCATAGCATATATATATATATTACTAATTTGTAAGAAGACAGAAATTGGTTTTGATTAATTAGTAAAATAATAATATTAACCAAAATCAATCCTCTTGAAGATTTCTTTTCTTTATTTCTTCGACCATAATTATATTCTCACTTTTTGGTAAATTAATTCGAAATGGATTCGGTCACACTTGCAAAGCCTAATCGTATTTAAGCGTAAAATTGACTCAAAACTCTTTGAAAAGAGTGCACGCACAATTCTCAAAAATATTATCCTTTTTTTATTATTATTATTCAGTATTAGTATTTTAAATTGATTTGCGGCAATCTTCAAATATAATATATTTTCCATTCATAATTGAATATCTCATTTTCTATTTTAATAAGTCTTTTGAAATTAAATGTCACATTTTTTAAATTAGTAAAAAACTTATTAAGAAAATTAACATTATAATTTTAAAAAAAACTAAGTCAAAAAATTTTATTGAAATGCACTCAAATGAATATAGAATATTCAATTATGACGAGGCAGGTTATTTGTAGTAAAATGTTTCTGCGTCTAATACTCAAATTCGAAACCATAAATGCCAACTTTTGCTGGTACTGCCAGCTTAGTTATCGAAATCGGCGCATTATGCACGTTCATTTGGCACGGGCTGAAATCACAACTCTATGACAAAACAAGCATAAATTTCCACCTTCAATTTTGCAGGTTATTACGAGAAAAAGACTTGTTTGGTACGTACACGTAAATTATTACTCCATGTACTCCTAAATATAAATCATTTTAATTAATTTATTTGATTAATTATAAGTCATTAGGGTTAATTAATTAATTTTTTAAGGGTTTTTTTAATATATTTTATCCTTGTCACTTTCTTTACATATTGTTGTTATTTTGATTAACATATAAATAAGGACATTTTTAGGAAAAAAAATAACATTTTTTAAAAATAACGATTAATGACTTATATTGAGTGACAGGGGAAGTATTAGATAAAATTTGCAAATTTTCCTTTTTTTTTAATATAAAATTAGAAGGAAAAAGAAATACTGCTTCTGTCTCTTTTCTCTATGTCATTAGAGGAATTTTGTTGTATTTTGATTAGAGGAGTCTGTAAACATGAGCTGTTTAATTCATATTAGAAATTTTTTTCGAAAAAATGTGTAAATTTTGATTTTTATATTACCAACTCTCACTCTATCTCTCCCATAACATGTGTTTTCATTTTCAATAATTTTTATAACATGCATGTTTCACTCCCTTTTCTCAAAGAGATGGGAAACATTTGGGGGGAGGGCGGGGGGAAAGAGGTGACCTACTCGGGAAAATTTTTGATATAGGTCCATATTTATGTCCCTATATGTGCATCTTGTAGTCTAAATCAAGCCAAGTGAGTAAAAAAAGGAGAAACTCAAAAGTGTCATTATTTGTGTGTCCCAAATAAAAGGTACATGATTTTGATGATGCAAGGTAGGTATGAGCACAAGATCCATATACTCCCCTCCTTGTCATTTAAGAAGGGGGGTTTTATTTCCAAATAATTGTCGTTTACACGTTTAAAACAAAAAATAGAAATGAATTATCTATTTTACACTTTTTATTAACTTTCTTTTTCACTTCTTTATAAATAAATTTATTATTTTACTGTTTTAAAGAGCGAACCAACTAATAAGAGAGATAGGAGAGGAGAAAAGTACAAAATAATGAGGGGCAATATTGTCAATAGAGAAAAGTAGTTAATTAACTTAATTTTTTCAAAACAATTATAAACGATAATCATTTTGAATTGAAGAGAGAGTACATGGTATAGATTTGGGTCTATGTAAAAAAATTTCAAGAACTTGTACTGCTAAACAAATAGAGACGGAAATTGAAAAGAGTAAAACACCATTTGAGTCAAGGGAAGGAAAGTGTTCCTTGTAAGTTCAAAAGAACAAGGTTGGAGAAGACTTGCAATTACATGCCTTGTCGAGCCATATCATGTAATTATAAATCTGAAAAAGACGAGCAACTCAGAAAAGAAATTTGAGTGAAAATAGTGTCTTGACCATTAAATCAATAGTGAAAATAGTGTCGTTACCAAGTATGCTTCAATTCGAACATGCAAATGTCTCGTTTTCAATGTAAAATTGATCCAGAAAATGAAATGACAATTGATGGTCAAAAAGTGTATGAACTAGATAAACCGGCCCAAATAAATCCAAATATCGATCCAAATACAGAGGATTGTAATTAATATTGAGAAGGAAGTGATCAGTGACCTCCTGAACCACTAACCTCCTAGGTCGTTGACCTTTTAGAAACTAAGGAAAGGTCTCACTGAATTACGAGTTATGAACCACCAAGCTTCAACCTTTCTCATAAATCTTTCATGTCATTATTAAATATCTATAATACTTGATTGACATTATAAGACTTAAATCACTTATCACAACCTCCAGAAAATTTACCGCAATCTTAAGAGTTCACTGGAAGGTCGCAAAGATGGTTTATAATTCAATAGTGAGGTCGTAAGCTCATACTCCAGAGACGTGTATGACAAGACATCTCCTATTATGGAAATTTCACAATTCTAGAAGCAATTGGCAGAATATTATCTCACAATTATCCTAAATGCATATTTTCACGTGATACAGATTGATTCCAACAAGGTAACTTCACCTAATTGGTAATTAATTAATCAATATATATTATCAAATCACAAATGAATTGGACGAGTTGATTTTGATTGAATCTTACTCTCCTCAAATATTGACTTAAACATTGGAGTTGAGGTAACAACCCACTCAAGTGATTTAATTTGTTTTTGGTTGTAATTACAGATGACTGTAGATCATTTCCGACCTCCATCAATAATATATATGTTGTTCCAGTCACTTTCTTTTTTAATTTGTATCACCATCATACTTTATACATACAGGGGATTATATATCCATCGATTAAAATGCAATGTGTTAATGAACTAAATAAAACTGTTTTATTAAAATGCTTGCAAATCAAATTAAAACATTCAATTCTGGACGGAGGGAGTAATTCACTTGACACTAATGTCTCCTAATTATCATATAATTTCCCTTTTTTCAAAAAAAAATAATAAAGAAATATAGTGTTCATTTTTAAAAAAAAATATATATAGATATCTTTATTTTCATGTTGAGATTTTTAAAGTTGAATATATTATTTCTTAAAATAGTTAAATTGATAGTGTTATATAAAAAATTCATTAATTAACATAACTAAACTCTTTTTTTAATATTTATACATATCAAAATGATATATTTAATTACAAACAAAACTTGCTCAAATAATAAAAGCAGTCCCGTCAACAAAGGTACAAATTAAACATTAAAACAAAACTTGCTCAAGTAATAATTAAAAATTTAATTCTATACCAAAGAAAATGGTAGAAATTAAAAGTCTATAGATTTTTTAAATCATACCTTCCTTTTTCTACCAAGAACGCTTAACTTCTGTCCAAGAAAGTAGTAAACCTCTATACTTATTTTAATAAAGATTTTAAACCAAAATACGGAATATGAAAATTTTCGGTGTCCACCAAATTTGCCAGCACCTTTTGTCTTCGTGCGCTCATGCGATTCCAGGACTATTTTCAGGTCCTCCACGAAGAAATTTTTAATAACAAAAACCGGGGACCCCGTCCCCCCT
>JAOXNR010054755.1:0-12022 GCA_028571225.1 Parsonsia alboflavescens | reverse complement strand
TTTATTCTTAATAAAGAATTACTTGAATACTTTTGAAATTAAAATTATTATCATCATAGTATTATACAAATAAATAATTAAGAATGTGAAGAGTTTTTTATATAACTTAGAAGAGAATTAAAATCTGTAGTTAAATATTTATTTAATTGAAAATATGATTATCATTCATTTTATAAATGGGTAAAAGCTAATAATTTTTTTACTTTAAATTATCCTTCGGTATATAATAAAATTAAAAATAAAAGTTCAATTGAGAAAAGTATTCTAACATGCATTGTTACCGATCACCAATTGAAATTAAAATTTTTAATTTTTTAAAAATATATAAAAAAAAAATCAGAGAAATTCTTGTAATTATTTTATATTATCCAAAACTAATTTTTCAAAATATCTAATATATTTATATACATTTTTCTAACAGATATTTACAATAGATATTTTAAAGTTAATAAATATTCAATTATTTAAATTCATGTTAGTATGAATATCAGTTTTGAATTTAAATAATAAGTGAAAGATCACGGAACTAAATCTTGGACATGGGAAGATTCACATTACACAATACCTTTTTTCGTTAGTTTACTGCCTCTTTGTTGCATTATTTGATTAGGACACTGATATTCAGAATAAAAATTAAAAAATTTAAAATAAAACTAAAAATTATTAACAATAAAGAAATATATTTATATATTTATACTGAAATGATCTTCTTAAGAACATCTCTAGAAGAAATCACGAATTCCATCCTAAATGAATTAATCCTTTGAACTTTATAATTGATGAGAGAAACGTATACGACTCGGACAAGTCAACATAAACGGGTAAGACCCGGATAGAAGTCAACCTAAATGGGCTCAAAGCCCCAACCCTTAATACCCAAAAGTCATACTCATGAAGTCAACAAGAATAGGTTTGCAGCGACTTGCTACCACCGATCTCCTAAGTAAGCGTGGGAGAAGTCTTATCAGGCCACGACCTTCGACCTGATAAGCTCCAACCCGTTTCACACATCTTCCATGCCACGACTAATAGTGCACAACTTCAAACATCTACTATGAGCCTACGGTCATTCTGCGTGACCTCCTAGAAGAGATAGTCGAGACCCTCGACGTCCACGGACAGGTCGCGAAGTTGGTCTAGAGGTTGGTTAGTGAGCTCGTAGCTCTCGACAGAACCGTCAATGGCAAGGTATCCCAACCAAGGGAAAGTCCACGATTCTAGGAGCAGTTGGCGAGATTCTATACAATCTCACAATTATCCTAATTGCCTACGGTTACATAAAAGAAGAGCCCTAATAAAAGAGGTATTTGATTTCTTCTCAATATAATCAAATTATAATAAGTCTATGGACAAGGACAGTCTTTTGGAGAATTAATTACACTTGATTACTCTCGCAATACAGACTTAGGCATTGGAGCTCTTCCATGGGCATAGCCCACTCCAGTGACAATCTCTCCTTTCTTCTCAGGTTGCAGTCGTTGATGTCACAATGGTTTAGGGGTGACCCGGTGGTCTCTTTTGAGCCCCATCACTTCCGGCGCCATCTCTGGGAAGCACATACAAAAAATCCTAGCTTTCCTCCCGACGTCAAATAAATAAAGCTGATGACTTAATCACAACCAACACCGGTCTAGCCTCCTCGGGGTAGACCACCCGGCAGGACTCAATTGCGGACTGGCAAAACAGTGCTTAAAGGCCTGCTCCTGATAGAAAGCAACAGTCTAGTAGGAGCCACTAAGGTCGTTGCGATCTGGACCATCTCGGAGGGCCCCAGCCAACCCTCCACCTGTGTAAGAGAGGCCTGAGCAGAACCACACTGATCCCACTGCCAATAGAAATAACCCCAAGCCACAGAGATCAGGGAGGACTCAAATATCGGTTCCAGCACAAAGTCTAGAATGAATGGTGGCAGCGTTGGAGGGAGTTTCCAACAGGCGAGATTATATGTCCACGGGACAAACTCTAGTGCCCTCTCGAAGAGATTCACAGCTGCCCTGAGGTCAGGCTAGATGTACATAGCCTAATCAGCCTTTACTTTCAGAAGAAAGGAATGACCTCCGGCCTGATACAGAAGGTCCGGAAATAGGTCTAGAGCAAGAAATTTCTTTGAGAGGAGGAATCCAACCTGTGACTGACCTTAGAGAAACCCTAAGCAATGGCATTGGTTAGGACCTAACAAATAGGCTTAACCAGGCAGCCATGTGACGAAGTCAGAGACAGGTTGTTGGTCCTAAAGTGCAAGGGAGCTCGCTGCGAACTCCTCTTGGAGAAAGGATGCCACCTCGATGAAGCCGGATCGAAATGACAGGCAATAACACTCGAGGGGTAGCCCCCAGTCTACTGAGGTGAGTGACTCCCCAAGCCAATTAGGAACGAAATGGAGAGCATGAGATGCAGAACAATGTGGACCTTTCGGAGCCCTCGTCGTTTGTCTGCAGCATCCGAACTGCTCGGATGCCACTAAGATTTAAAGCCCCACACCTAGAGGCCAAATATGATGGCATAGGGGAACCACTGCAGCACATAGACGAGTATGTGTCTTACATGGAGATGTTCGAGTACCCTGACCACGTTAAATGCAGAGCTTTTTGGTCAACCCTGATCAAGAAAGCTTAATCCTGGTTCAAAGGCATCCCAGAGGCAAGCATCTTGAGCTGGACACAATTGAAGCAGTTGTTTCTGAAAAATTATCAGAGCAGCATGAGGTGTGAGAAAGACATCAACGACCTCTTCAATATCAAACAAAAATTTGGAGAGAGTACGAGAAGCTACTACATTAGCTTCAACCATGTGGCAGTGGAGATCGAGCAAAAAAATGATGCCATTTACATCATTGCCTTCAAACAGGGATTGTAAAGTTTTAAGTAGCCCTCAGGCAGGCCAAGGATCTAGTAAAAACCATAAAGGAGCTATAGTCGCTCCAAGAAAACTGATCAAGGCTAAGGAAATAAGGGTCCAAAAGAAGATCCCTGGTTTTGCCTTAGCCACAAAAAAGGACAACAAAGGGCGACCAAAAAGCCCTTAGTCCTCGAAAAAGGACAAGAAGGACTCTCATGCGAAGGGAGGGTCCTCAGACAAGAAAATAAAGACAATCCCCGACCTTGTGACCGCTCCTCTGAAGACCTTTTGGGCTGAACTCCTGGTGGTCATGGAAAAAAGAGGTCTCTTGAAGCTGCCAAGACCTCTCAAGAGTCTCGTGGCCGAAAGAGACCCCGCCATGTTCTGCCACTACCACAAAGACCATGGCCATCTCACCGAGGATTGTTTCGACCTCAAGCGCGAGATCGAGAGGTTGGTCAAGGAGGGTCACTTGCAAGAATTCCTAGCAAAGAACACGGGCCCTACCAATCCACCTCCAGAAACCCTGCACAATCAACGAGCTCTAGTCGGTGAAATAAATGCCATTGAGAGGAGGTCAAAACGAGCTCGAGAGGAAGACTCTGACCCCTAATAGTGTCTCTCGAGGTCGAAGATTTCCCAGTGCGCAAGATACTGGTAGACATTGGGAGTGCTATGAACATCCTATAATCGAAAGCATTCAACCAGATGGTAACAGACAAGAGTTCACTGATAAGGTCGAACACCTCTCTGACCTGTTTCAATGGCAGCATGACCTATACAGATGGGATTCTTTGAGTCCCAACTACAATCCTCATGAGTGGCTAGGAGATCGCTGAGGTCATGGAATGGATGGTAGTCGATGCCCCCGGAACCTACAATGCAATCCTGGGTAGAAGTGGGCTCATGGACCTGAGAGAAGAAATCTCTCTAGTAAACTATAGCATAATAATCCGAGTTGGGGATGCCTGGATTGTCCTAGAAGGGGATAGACAGCTCGCCGCTGAATGTTATCTCGCGGAAGATAACGAAGAAAGCTCGTCTAAGCTCAATCAGGAAGACTGCCTTGACCTCCAGAAAGATAATGATGACCTCAGGATTCAGGCAGCCAGCTGAGGAGAGAAAGTGTTCCTCAATCCAAAATTCCTTGAGAAAGGGATAAAAATAGGAGCATTGCTACCTCCTAACGTCAAAGGGAAGCTCGTGGACTCCCTTCAAGAGTACCTAAAAGTCTTTGTCGGGCAACCTAGAGGCCTCGAGGGGGTAGACAGAAAGATCGCTGAACACAAGGTCGGGCTCAAACCAGGGGTCAAGCCGGTGAAGCAGAAGAAGAGGTCTTTAGCCCCCAAGCCAAATGAGGTCATTGCTTGACAAATACAAGCTCTTCTTGATTCGGGAATTATGAAATACCCAGAATGGTTGGCCAACCCTTTTGTTGTGCCAAAAAAAAGAGGGGATGCAGAGGATGTGTGTGGATTTCACCACACAAAACAAATTTTGTGAAAAGGATTCCTACCCACTCCCAAGCATCAACCAAATGGTAGATTCGACAGCTTGATGTCAATGGCTATGTTTCCTGAATGCATATAAGGGATATCACCAAATCCCAATGGCAGTGGAAGACATGGAAAAGACCTCGTTCATCATGGAGGTTCGGACATATTGCTATACAAAAAAGCCATTTGGCCTGAAGAATGCGGGGCCAGAATTCCAGAGGGCTGTGCACAAAGTGTTCAAGAACCAGCTTGGGAGGAACATAGAAGTCTATGTGGATGACACTGTAATCAAGTCCAGGACCTCTGAAGATTTTATCGAGGACGTCAGGGAGATTTTCCAAACCCTAAAGGCTGCCCACCTGAAGCTCCACCCAGAAAAATGCACCTTTGGAGTTTCAGCAGGGAAATTCTTGTGCTTCATGATATTGGAGCAAGGCATTGAAGCCAACCCAGACAAAATAAAAGTTAGGGGACATGGAACCCCCTCGGAATATCAAAGAAGTCAAAAGCCTAACGGGGAAGATGGCAGCATTAGGGTGCTTTATCAGCGAAAGGTAGACGAAGGACTTCTAGTAGACTAAAGATTGTCAAGCAGCTTTTGGCAAACTAAAAGTGTTCATGGGAAACCCTCCCCAGCTTTTCTCTCCAAGGTCGGGTGATTAAATTCTGATGTACCTCATTGCAACAGAAAAGGCCGTCAACTTAGTGCTACTGGTGGAAAGGTCAGGCTTACAATTTCCCATTTATTATGTAAGCCGATTGCTCAGAGGTCTCGAAGTTAGATATTCGGACCTTGAAAAATTTTTGTACCACATAGTTCTGACCTCAGGGAAGTTAAAGCCATATTTTGAAGATCACCCGATAAGGGCATTAACCACTTTACTACTAAGCTCTAGCCAAACCTGAGCCATCGGGCAGGGAGATGAAGTGGTCTCTCGAGCTCTCCGGATATCAAATTGAATTTGAGCCAAGGAAAGAAATTAAAGCTCAAGCTCTCTCAAACTTTGTAGATGAATGCACAAGAGCGCTACTGGAGCTCACAAACACTTGCGAGGATAACATCTGGACAATGTATATAGACGATTCCATGGAAAAAGAAAATTCTGGTGCGGGAATAGTACTAATCAGCCCTAAGGGAGAGAGAATCCCTTACTCTGTGAAGTACAACTTCCCAACCTCAAATAACGAATCCGAGTATGAAGCTCTCTTAGTAGGTCTAAGACTTATAAGAGCTCTCAAAGTGCAGAAACTGCAAGTCAAAACTGATTCACAGGTTATAACCAGCCAGGTCGCTGGAGAATACAAAGCTAGAGAGGAGAACATGATCAAATATCTCAGAAGAGTAACGGATATAGTATCTAAACTTGAGCATTTCCTCATCGAGCAAATACCTAGAGAGCAAAATTCAAAAGCAGACACATTATCTAAACTCTACTGAGAGATAGCAGGGACTAGTGCAAAGCTACTGGTGGAACAATTACACTCTCCGAGCATAAACCAAGATGAGAGCTTTGTTATAGAAGATCAGGCAGACCGGAGATACCAATCTACAAATTCCTCAAGGATGGTAACCTCCCATAGGACCCTAAAGAAGCTCTCCAAGTGCGAAAATCGTCATCTCGCTACTTCCTGATAGGAGATGACGCGGTATACAATAGGTCATACACCTGGCCCCTATTTAAATGTTTAAGAAAAAGGGAAGGACAATACGTCATTGAAGAGGTGCATGGTGGAATATGTGGATCACACATAGAAGCTAAGACCGTGGCTAAGAAAATTCTGAGGACGGGATACTATTGGCCTTCAATGGTTTCGGACATTGAGAAAACCATACAAAAATGCGCAAGCTACCAGTTGCATGGAAACAAGTCACATGTGTCGCCAACAAGGTATCAAACCATCAACGCATTAGTACCTTTTGATATTTGGGGGATTAACATACAGGGACCCTTCCCAAAAGGAGTGGGGGGTGTTCAATTCCTAATCGTTGCAGGGGAATACTTCATCAGATGGGTTGAAGTATAGCCAACGACAACAATTTCATCATCAAAAGTCCAGTCTTTTGTATGGAGAAACATTGTGTGCAGGTTTGGGATCCCCCGATATATAATTTCAGACAATGGACAGCAATTCATTGGCAAACCGTTCAAAACTTTTGTGAAAATTTGAACATTGAACAAAGGCTGGCCTCTGTAGCTCATCCCCAAGCTAATGAACTAGCTGAAGTCACAAACAGAACTATTTTGGAGGGAGTCAAGAAAAGGCTCATCGAGCTCGAGAGAGAGGGACGCAAACCTGCTCAGCCGGATGAAATTCCATGCATTCCAACACCTAGAAAGGCTACTGGAGAAACACCAATTAGCCTATGCTTTGGTGCAGAGGCAGTGATGCCAGTCAAGGTCGGAGTGAAATCTCCAAGACTGACTGAATATAATTCAGTCTTAAACGAAGGGGAGAGAAGGGCAGACCTTGACCTCCTTGAAGAGGTCAGAAACAAAGCAATCGAGGCTGATAGAGTCTACAAAAGGCAAGTCACGAATTTTTTCAACAATCGAGTGAAAGAACAACATTTCATAGTTGGAGAAATGGTCCTCAGAAGGTCAGATGTTGGGAAACAAATGCAACTGGCCAAGCCACAAGAAAGCTGGGAAGGACCTTATATAGTTCAAGAAGTTCACAAAGGAGGGAGCTATAAGCTTGTTGATCTCAAAGGAAGATAACTCATGAGACCTTGGAACATCTACCATTTGAAGAAATTCTATGCCTAAAGTTGTTTCCGACATCACAGACCTCGTAGACTCATCAATTAAGCTCGAGAAACTGTTTAAGAGACCTCAAGGAAATTTAAGATGACCTCAACGACCTTTTTAGTTTTGGTCGGAACAAGGCAAAAATGAAAGATAAGTGTTTCGGAGCTTATTAAAACCTTATTAAGTGCTATTTGCCCATTAGCTTTACTTTGTTTTACTTGAGTTTTAAAAGTTATGCACAAAAGCAACGACATGTTCTTTAAGAATTCAAATCGACATATAAAAAGCAAGGAGGCCACAAACAGACCTCAGGTGAAGATGTTTAGTACAAGTGTAGAAATGAAAAGGGTAGAATATTCAAAACATCAAAGAAGAAGGATTGAAAAAGTCCTATTCTGTTTCAAAAATCTTCTCCCTCGCCACCTCATGAAGTCTTCAGTCATTTCCTTGGTAGATGGTGGACAAGACGAACATCATCTTCATCATCCTCATCCTTTAGGATGTCAATTGGTCCAGAGCTGCTCAGGGGAACCCCCTCTTCAACAGTTGTTCCTGCCCCGGCATATGGGAAGGGCCTGCGAAACAGAAGACAGTGTGGTCAAATAAAAGACTACATAAGAAATTGACAAGCAACCTGGAAAAGGTCGAGTACCTTTTCCAAAATAAGTATGCACTATGCGAGGAAAAATTGGACCAAACGAATCTACACTGCAAAACATGGGTATACCTTCAGGGGTTATCATGGCCTGAGGGATGGCATCCAAGACCTCCTTTTTAGAGACTTCGACCTCAGAGGTAGCTGCCACGACCTCCTTCCCCTTTCCCAGAGGGACCTTCATCAGCCTGGCCAACCTGGGCCAATGCTTCTGCTGCAATGATATCTTCTTGTGAGGCTGATGCCAAGGAAGAGGAGAGAGCAACTCTGGATGGTAAAGTGCGTCATCATATTCAGGGTTGGTTTTCATCTCTAGGTAAAGCTCTTTGAGTTGGTCTATCACCTCAACAAATAACTCCATCCTCTAAGGTATCATCAGAGACTCCACATACTCTTGAAAGCTAGGAGTCCCCTCTAGCTTCTTCATAGAGAGGTTGCCATTTTCATCACAAAGGCCCTGGAACTCCTCCAGTTTGGCCTCAAACTCCTGAAGTCGATCCCCTTACCGGACGCCAGGGTCGATCAGTTCCGAACTCTTCTTATTAGCCACCTCCAGAGCCATAAACATGGCTTGGCTATTGGCTCTAGTCTCATTGACTTCTTTTTTGACCTCGGAGAGAAGCCTGTTTACTTTGTCAGTAGAGGCATTGGCCCGCTCAGCAGAAGCCTCGAGCTCGGCATTCTTCTTTTCCAGACTATCCTTGGCATCCTGGAGCTCGGAAATAAGAGAGGCGAACTCTTGGTCTTTCTTGACCTTATCAACCTACCTCCTCAGAAGGTCATTGAGGAAGATATGATTCTGCAAATAAGAGAGAAAAGAGATCAATATCAAAATGAAAATTAAACAAGACCAATTACAAGTTTACAGAAGGTCGGGAGAACTTAGTATGGTCTGAAGGGATGCAGAGAACTTGTTAAGTTCCTCGTCGGTCAATTGCTGGCCGATTTCTACTGTCAACTGAAGGATTGCACTCCATCAGAAAGGGTTGGGAGTGGGGCCATTGGAGTAGAGAGTCAGAGGCCTCCATGGCAAGATCAGGGACCTATCTCGCAGTCTCCTCGGTAGAATGGGTCGCTAGAACAGTACCCCCAAACTCTCCAAAGTTGAGGTGACCTCCCCGGTGGCGTAGCCCGGGAAGGCTGGCTTGGACCCTGAGGTCGCAGGGGCTTCCCCTTCCCGAAAGAGCTCAAGGGAACCTTCTTTGCTGGCTGGGAAGAAGGTGAAGAAGAGGAGGTTGAAATCTTGATGGGCATATCAGAAGTCTTCATCCCACTGACCGTCGAGCTCCGTTTAGAGGGGCCCCGAGTCCTCTCAACCACTACCTATTTCCCCGTGCAATGGGGACCAGGAATTTTAGCAGCAAGAGCTACGATAGAATAAGCACCATCAGTTCCCCGAGCTCCACCAGAAGAAGCTTGAGTAGGTGAAGACTTGAAGAGGGGGATAAATAGAAGATACTCTTTGGAGGCACCCTTAGAAGCTGAAGAAACTCCCAGCTTGTGGAAGATCCCAAAAATCTCCGTAGAAATGGGGATTCTATAGAGATGATAGGTCGCTATGCAAGCAACCACATGTCGGGTTGAATTTGGGACAAGCTGAGCGAGGGGAAAGTCCCAAAAGTAAGCAAGGTCAAGAAAATGTGTGTGAAGGAAAGGCAGATGCCTCCCCTGAGGCTAGAGTGGTAGAGAACAATACGCCCATTACGTTGGCTGAAGGAACGTTAGTCCTTGTCCACGGCGACAATGTAGCCTATGTCTAATCCTCTTTCCCCACTGTGGTCAAAAATATTTATAGAGTCTATAGAAGAAATCGTGGAAGAAACCTCAAGCTCAGAGAGCTCGTAAACCTCGCTCTTAACTGAAGGAGCTTTAATGGTAGCAGGGGAAGAGTAGAAAACCCGATTCTCCAAATCAGCAAGATAAGGAGTTACCTCTCCCGAATTGAGAGAAGGTGTGTTAGACGTAGAAGATACTGAGAGTGACATAGTGGACATCTCGGTTTAGAGGTAACAGATGAAAAGGATGAAATTTTTTTGAAGGAAAAGATAGAAAACTCACTAGGTAAAATCCTGGAAGGTGAAAAAGGAAACTGTCCTAAGTTACAGGATGCTCAAGCAAAAGGAAGAGAAGAAATTTAAAGTGGAAGGTTCTGAAAATTCAAAGTTCTTGAGCACGGTGAAAAGGTTAAAAGTAAATCCCAAAATTCGAAGGCTTGTAATTTATATGGAGTAAGGAAACCTTAGGGTTACTGAAATGGGTCGACCTTGCAAAGCTGAAACGGAGCTACTATCCGAAACAAGACGGTTCAGTTTCTCCCAAAATCGAAACGACGCGACCTTTCCAAATCTGGAACGGGTCAGTATTTTTTGAAACTGAGGCGGGCAGCTTTCCAAAAATAAGCTGAACAGCTTTCAAAAAACTGTAACGGAGTGGCTATTCAAGACTAAACGGGTCATTTCTCTTTTAGAAAAACTAAAGCGAAGCGACAATCCAAATTTGGAACAGTTTAGTCTTCAAAAAACTGGATAGGTCATCCTTCCCAAACTGAAAAGGTAACTCCTCCAAAAATCGCCGTTGAAGAATGAAACAACACAACCCCTCAAAGGTCACGACTTCAAGATGGTAATTTAGGCACCACGACCTCTGAGCTCACTGGGCCTAAAAGGGGGTAATGATGGGAGAAATGGGTACTATCCGGATAAGTCAACATAAACGGGCAGGACCTAGATAGAAGTCAACCCAAATGGGCTGAAGACCCCAACCCTCAATACCCGAAAGTCAAACTTACAAAGTCAACAAGGATAGGTGGGCAGCAACTTGCTACCACCAACCTCCGAGGTCACTGATCTCCTAAGTGAGCTCTGGAGAGGTCTTACCAGGTCACGACCTTAGACCTGGTAAGCTCCAACCCCGACTAATTGTGTACGACTCCTAACATCTCCTATGAGCCTACAGTCACTCTGCGAGACCTCGCAGAAAAGATGGTCGAGACCTACGATGTCCATGGACAGGTCACGAAGTTGGTCTAGAGGTCGGTTAGCAAGCTTGCAGCTCTTGACAGAGACATGAATGGCAAGGTATCCCAACCAAGGGAAACTCCACGATTCCAGGAGCAGTTGGTGGGATTCTATACAATCTCACAACTATCATAATTGCCTACTGTTACATATAAGAAGAGAACTAATCAAAGAGGTATTTTATTTCTTTTCTATATAGTCAAATGATAATCAGTCTACGGAGAAGGACAGTCTTTTGGAGAATTAATTACACTTGATTACTCTCGAAATACTGACTTAGGTATGGGAGCTCTTCCTTGGGCACAGTCCACTCCGACGACAATCTCTCCTTTCTTCTCAGGTTGCAGATGTTGACGTCATCACGGTTTAGGGGTGACCTGGTGGTCTCTTTTGAGCCCCATCAATAATTAAACTAAAAATTTTCAATAAGAATACCAATTAATCCCACCACCGCAATCATCATTTTTTTCCTTAAAAGTAAATTAGACTTTATTAATAATCCAAATGTTTGTAATATTTAAAATCACAATTTTTTTTAAAACTTTTAATAAAACATTTTATAAAAATATTAATTTAATTAGTAAAAAAAATTCCGCAATTAGTTGTCTTTTCATTCAAGTATGTTTTACTTTACTTTTTTGTTTATTTATATATAAAACAATTAATTAATAAACTCAATGTCTAACTGGAAATGTTGTTTTTTTGATACAATTAATCATTCTTTTTTTTAATATATTTATCTTTTGTATTTAAATTAAAAAAATTACAATCTTTTGAAATTAAAATTCACACATTTTCTGCTCAAATAATTTTTAAGCAATTTTATTCCGGTGAAAATTAATCAAACATTATCCGTAAATATATTTTTCAAATTAAACTGATAAAGTTTTTTCCCTATTCAACTTTTACAATTTAATTGATTTTTTAAAAACAAATATTTAAAAATCAACAAATTTTTTTGATAATATTTAACATTAATCTATTGTTTACAAATACAAACTAAATAAAAGTTAGAGGTTTTTTCGGAGACACCCCAATGGTTGGAGTGGCGAGTGCGCAAACCAACATCCTCTTGTAATAACGGAATGTCAAGGTGTGTGCAAATTGGTTCGGACATTGCTAAAAATAAAAAATTTAAAATAAAACTAAAAATCATTAACAATAAACATTTAATAAAAAGAATAAGCATCGGATTTTTTTTTTTTTATCTGAAGTGATCTTCTTAAGAAATTCTCTAGAAGAAATCATGAATTCCATCCTAAATGA
>JAOXNR010054754.1:0-12029 GCA_028571225.1 Parsonsia alboflavescens | reverse complement strand
TTGTTGGGCTGTTGGGCTCTTGGCCCATAGAAAACTCATATTTCTAATTTAGTTATTTAATGGATTATTTATTAATCTTGTAATAACGAGAAGAAAATCAATCATTCTGAAACCCTAAAAAAAAAATTAACAGACATTATTTTTCTCTTTGAAGAAAAAATTACAGACAGTATGTTTTTTCTCCACTCCACACACAGAATTCTCCGATCTTCTATTTTCCTTTCTGTTCATCCAGACAGATAGGGAATAGATTAGAAGATCTTATGCAAGTAGTCAAGACGTCCAGATCCATTCCGCTGGACAAGATCTCCGCGAATCATCATTCCAGGTATCGTTCTCGAAATCCAATGTGAGAAAACTTTTTAAAAATCCTAGGACTCCGAATTCGTTTCCTAGTAGATTCGGGATCCGGTTCCCTTCAATAATGCTGCAATACCGTCATCTACATCATGTTGGGCTCTGTACTGAGATACTGCAAATAAGTCCAGTTCATCTTCATCATCATCGATTTCTTGCGAATCAGAATACAATTTGGCTAATTCTTCTTGAATTTGTTTCTAGCTTTTTCTTCAGGATGAACTGGTAGAAGAAGGTTCTTCCTTCCTTTCTTTTGGACTCTCTTTGGTTGACCATCCTCTAATTTTTATTTCTCTACAAAGATAGCTGACCATCTCGATAATTCTGTTTTGAAGCTCCAACCAATTACAAAATTGATTGTTTTTTTGAAAAAGATTATGCAACTCTTCATATGTTCAGGTTGATTTTCAATTGCCTTTTCTCTTACAAATTCTTCAAACTCCATCTTTTTCTTTTCACATCACTTACTCACTCCAAATTTTTTCCACCAGTAGAAAAACCATCTTGGAAACTTGCTAATTTCATTCCGGTCATACTTAACAAACCAAGTGTGAGTAATTTCTCTTAAAAACACAAAATTGTTCCAAGCATCCAAATAATCCATATAATTATATGAAGAAGGTCTAAATGGTACTGCAAATTTTATAGGAGAGTGAATAGATGAAGTACTCCGAGTTTCAAGATCTAGCAATTTAATGATTCTAACTCTAGAGAAGGCAATTCCTCTTTCATTTCGATCATGCTCAATGTCAACTGAGCCTGGACGGACAAGTATGTGCTCATAAAAAGTTCTAGTTTTCAATGGGTCATTGTTAAAAATATAGCTAGATTGCTGGTAGGCATTTGGTAAGATTTAGGAGACAAATTCTTTTTCGGAAAGAGATGCAAATTCTTTTCAATTGAAAGTATAGGAATGATGGCTACTAAATAATTTTCATGATATTTCAGATTCGTAGAAGGCTAGTTGATTTGTTTCTTTTTGGCATCTGATGAAGGAGAAACTGCTGAGTTATAAGATTCAGGTGTAGGAAGGGCACACTGTGTTGAGTCCATTTTTACAGTTTTTTGTTTTTTTGGTTTCTGGTTTTTCAGATAAATCAGGAGTAATAATTTATTAATAGAAGAATTGAGAGGAGGAAAAGATCCAAGTACTGAAAATTTATTTCGAGAGAGAGGGAGAGGGGAAGGAGGAGGCCTGGATGTCTGCATCCTAGCCCTTAGTTGTCCTGGTGTGTGAGTTGGTCTCATTCTTTCCCTGCAAAAACTCTCTAGTTAGAAAATCTGCCAATGAATTTTTATCTCCATTTATAAATTCTATTTGAAAGTCATCTCTGATAAAATAGCTTGCCATCTTGCAAATATTTGTTTTGGAATCCAGAATGAAATCGAACAATTTGTTCAGAAGAAGAGTCAAGTTTCTTCTGTTTGAGAATACCTATAAAGCCAATTTCAGAGGCACCAGTTTCAACAATCATATTTGCCTCAGGTCAGAGATACTGAGACGTGGAAGTTTTTTGACAAGTTGTTTCAAATGCTGAACAGTTTGGGTCTGTTCTAAACCCCAAGCAACTGGATTCTTTTTTAGACAATCATAAGTGGTTTACAAATGAATTTCAAATTGGGAATGAAATCTGCCACATAATTCAAACATCCTCAAAATCTCTGCAATTGAGTCTTATATTTAATCTCATTGGGAAATTTATCTGCAAATTCAATGGATCTAGTAATGGGCTTGTAAAGATCTCTATCCAAGTCATGGCCTAAAAATCTAATTTTGGTTTGGAATAATTTCAACTTACTGGCACTTACTACCAGCCCATTTGATGCAAGAATAATATCGAAAAGAATGACTGAATAGAAGAAAAGCTGGAAATTTTGTGAAAACTCTCTAGTTTTCGGGAATACGACCAAAGTTGAAAATTATCAATAATCAAAAGCCTGTTTGTAACTAAGACAAAACGAGATATTTATAACCTAAAATCTGCCCTAAACCTAATTGGAAATAAAAAAGCCCAAAAGTCCAACAAAACGATCCCGGACGGCCCAAAACAACCTTAGGCCATTGCAACACAATGGGTTTTGTCCATTGGGCCATTTCCAGTTGCCTAGTCAAATTTGAGCCCATTCTGAGCTCGGGTCAGCCTGCATCATTCTCCTCGGCAAGGAAAAGATTCGTCCTTAAATTTGAGTCGTCTCCACCAACGGTGCTTCTGCTAGTTCTAAAGGTCCAAAGGAACTCTAATTAAAAAACTCTTAATTGGGCTAATAAAAACCTTAAGGCCCAAAACTAGGAATACTAGAAAATAGAGGTCCTCTTTTGCAAATCTGAAGCCCTTGCTTCATCTTCTTCCTCAGGAGACCCTAGCTGCCACCCCTGCAGCCACTGTCCACCGGCACTCATCTTGCTCAGCTGCCACCTTCACTATAGCCTATAGGCCTCTCACTGACTTTGATACAGGCTAGCTCGAGCTCAGAACGAGCTCAAATTTGGCTGAGCTTCTGGAAACGATACAATGGACAAAACCCAATGCTTTGCTATGGCCTAAGACTGTTTTGGGCCATCCAGGATCATTTTGATGGACTTTTAGGCTTTTTTATGTTCTAGGGGTATTTTCATAATTTTGTTGTTTGTTATTTTCGAATCAGATTAGGATTCTTTTTATTAATTTCAAGTAGGATTCTTTTAATTAATTCCGATTAGGATTATGTTATATATTTCTCATTTGTCTTCAATTACAAACAGGCTTTTAAAAATGTGATAATTTCAAACTTTTGTCGTTGAACTGAAAATTGGATAGTTTTCACAAGTGTCTAGTTTTTCTTCTGTTTAGCCTTTTTCGTCAATATTTATTGCATTAGTTGGTATTAGAGCACTAGGTTGCCTTCACCAATGGTTGAATAGAATCATGTTGGTCGTGCTGGAAGGGAATGTGGAGTCGTTCCTAAAGAAGACAAACAACATTGTCAATGAGACCTATGAGAAAACGAAAACGAGGAACAGGGAAGGCGGATCTAAGACTTGGAGCGGCAACTGGGGCAGGCTAGGTTGGAGGTTAGGACTGAGGAATGGGTGGAATCAGAGATTGAATCCAAAGATGAGGGGGAAGACGTTAATCCATTTGGGGTTTTGAACAGGGGGGGTAATCGAGCAGAATGACCTAGCAAACAATCTTCTTTCTAGAATCTTGGTATGAAAATTGAGATTTCCATTTTCGAGGTAATAGTTAGTCGAAAGACTAGAGAAGTCGCCGAAATGACTCCAGAACAGTCATCAGAGGGACAAACAGTTCGAAGGAGAATGCCAGGGCCAGACCGATGCTGGCCAAGCTACGGTCAGCAGGCAGTCACAGCAACGGCAGCGCCTTGCCAGGCTGGAGACGAATCAGATTCGAGGGCAAATCTTTTCCGAGCTGGGGAGGATGATGCAAGCTGACCTGGGCTCGAAACAAGCTCAAATTTATCTAAATGAATGGAAACGGTCCAATTGGCAAAACCCATAGCTTAGCTATGTTCTAAGACAGTTTTGGGCCAGCCGAGATCATTTTGATGGACTTTTGGGCTTTGTTATGTTCTGGGGGTATTTTCATAGTTTTGTTGTTTGTTATTTCCGAATCGGATTAGGATTCTTTTTATTAATTTCGAGTAGGATTCTTTCAATTAATTAGGATTAGGTTAGGTTATATGTTATATATTTCCTGTTTATCTTAAGATATAAGCTTTTAAAAATGTGATAATTTCTAACTTTTGTCGTTGAATTGAAAACTGGATAGTTTTCACAAATGTCCAGCTTCTCTGCTGTTTAGCCATTTTCTTCCCTGTTTTTTGCATCAGACTTGAGCAGCATGCCAGAAACCATGCAGCCAGATCTGACTGCATGGGATTGCTTGTTAAAATCTAATTTGACTAATATTATCTTCATAAATTGTTTGTTAAAATCTAATTTGACTAATATTATCTGCTTGCAAATCTGTGAGTTTTAAAGGATTCAAGTTTAGGAGGATAACTGGTAGATGCATCAAAAAAGGATTTTTCTACTTTTAATTAGTGCAATAGGTCTGATGCAAGCACGATGTCGAGAAGAATGACTAAACAGAAAAAAGCTGGAAAAACTACGAAAATATACAAGTTTTCGGAAAAACGACCAAAGTCGAAAATTTTCAATTAATCAAAAGCAACCAAAAACAATGAGAAACGAAATATTTAAAGGCCTAAACAAACCCTAAACCTAATCGGAACTTAAAATAATGAAATTACAAAAATATTATAAAAAAAGCAGCAAATTACGAAACAGCCACTAAAAACAAAAAAATTACAACAATGCCACTAAAAACAAAAAAATGCCCAAAACTCTACCAAGATGACTTCGGATGGTCGAAAAACGGCTTGCATCACAAAATAGTAGTGTTTTTTGATCGTTGGGCCGTTTTGGGTCACCCTGTCAAATTTGAGCCCGATATTGGGCCCATCGCCTCGGGAATCCTGCCTGGCATCATCCTCCTCAACTAGGAAAACATTCGCCCTCGAATGTGATTCATCCTCGCCAGTGACATCATCTACAAAACCTTCCTCATCCTCGGATTGGTAAGGTGACAAGTCAGCTACATTGAAAGTACTTGACACATTGTAGTTGCCTAGCAAGTCAATCTTGTATGCATTGTCATTAATCTGCTCCAATACCTTGAATGGCCCATCTGCACGTGGTTGCAATTTCAAAAATTTACCTGTCAGAAACCTCTCCTTCCTCAATCGAATCCAAACCAGATCCCCCTCCTTGAATACTACCTTCTTCCGATGCTTGTCGACCCTTTGTTTGTATTGTAAGTTTTGCTGGTTGATCCGATCACGGACTTGGGAATGCAACTCCTTGATCTGCTTAGCATGCTTCTCTGCATCCGAACTGAACTGGTGGTGGACTGGTAACGGATTAAGGTCTAATGGAGTAGCTAGATTGCATCCGTAAACAATCTCAAATGGACTCTTCCCCGTTATCCAGTTTACTGAGCGGTTGTAAGAAAATTCGGTCGTTGTTACATCTTTGATATGCCGGCCCTGCGGGCTATTCTTGGCCACTGCCTTGCCTTTTTCACCCTTATTCACAGTCGTTGCTGCTAAAGATGATTGCCCGCTAGGTTTGTTCTTGAATCGACTTGGAACCCTAGAGCCCAAACTGCCGCCCTTTCGCCTAAGCTGTCCCAAGACCTTCAAGGCCAATCTGCAAATATCCTCATACGTCCAAAATTACTATAGTTGAGCTACATCAGCAATCTCGAATTTCAGCCCTGATAAAAATGGCACCACCGTCTACTCGTCTTCTTCGGCGACGTCACACCTCATGCACAGCTGATCAAAATCCACAATGTATTGCTCCACTGATAACTCCCGCTACCGAATGGAATGATAATTGATAAACACCTCTTGCCGATAGTGTACCGGCAGGAACTTTTTCCATAGCAGTTTCTTCATTTTGTCCCCAGTCGAAATTTTTGACTTTCCCTCTCTGGTGCTTTGGTTCTTAACTTGCTCCCACCAAATTGAAGCATGTTTCCGCAACTTAATCGCCACCATCTTAACCTTCTATTCTTCTGTCAAATCTCGAAGATTGAAAATCCTCTCCACCGTATGTAACCGATCTAAAAATTCATTAGGATGCGCCCTACTTTCAAAATTGGGAATCTCGATTTTCATACGGAAGATGGTTGTCAGCCATGCAGTTCCGATCTGTTTTGTCACCCTCGGTTCAACGCCGCAAACAAATTGTCATCTTCTTCATCGTCAGATTTGATTTCCAATTCCACACCCTCCTTGGACTGAACATCCAAGCTACCCTCAGCCAGTTGCTGCTGCAAGTCTTGGATTCGCCTTCTCTGTTCCACGTTTTCGTTTTCGACTTCCTATCGGTCTTGTTGATGAGGCAGTTCCTCTTCCTCAGAAACGACACCACGTCCTCTTCCAGCATGACACCGTCCACGACCTCCACGAATCTGCTCAGCCATTGATTTCAGCAACCTGAGTCTCTAGTAAGAACTGATGCAAGAACAATGTTGAAACGAATGACTAAAAATAAGAAAAGTTGGAAAAACTACGAAAACAAACAAGTTTTCAGAAAAATGACCAAAGTTGAAAATTTTTAATTAATCAAAAGCTACCGAAAACAGTGAGAAATGAAATATTTAAAGGCCTAAACAAACCCTAAACCTAATCGAAACTTAAAATTATGAAATTACAAAAATATCCCAAGAAAAATAGCAAATTACGAAATTGCCACTAAAAACAGAAAAATTACAATAATGCCACTAAAAATGGAAAAATGCCTAAAACTCCATCAAGATGACTCCAGATGGCCGAAAAATGCCTTTTATCATAGCAAAGCAGTGACTTTTGATCGTTGGGCTGTTCTGGGTCACCCGATCCAATTTGAGCCCGATCCAAGCTCGGACCAGTCATCTCTGGAATCATGCCCGGCATCCACGTCTTTTAAATTCTAATTGTCCACTGCCATCTGGTGTTTCAAGTATTTTATCTAATGTACTGGATTCTTGATATTTTCTTTCATTTATCCTATTAAAATTCCACTTATGAATTTTGTTTTCCAAAACTTCACGCCATTTAAGTTTTCTAGGTACGTGTGTACTAGATCTTAAAAAGTTAGTTTCTAGTAATAGAGTTTCATTTGGATTTGAATACTGTATGGCTTTTGGGGTGACAGTTTTTTTATCAATTTATAATAAATTCTATAAATCAAAACCAGACCTCTAGTTCCAATTTCAACATCATAATTTTTAACTTGCAAAATTCAAATTTAAAGCCTTTAATATATGAGGGTCTAGCAAATCTAAAGAGCAATTAGGATAACAGTTAAATAAATTGGTCCATTACCAATATTAGATTCAAGTACTGCAATTATACTTTTATTGAAGTCTAACCATCTAGTATCTCTTAACATAAGACAAACAGGTATACTATGTCCTATTAATGTAAAAAGTGGTTTAACTGCAATTTGAACTAATCCAATATAGCAATATCTAAATTTCAATTTATGCAAATTTATTATTTCTTGATTCATAAGATAAACCGTTCTAAATTCTTTATCTATTGATACTTGTTTTCTACAGTCTTAATAGAAAAGTCCTGGGCAAAATCAAATATTCATATTCTTTAAATTTTCAAAATTTTCTCATGTAGAATGTTCCATCCTGCTAAATTCTTTTCTATTTCATCAAAAGGAATACTAATTTGTTCCTCGTTAACAGTATCACTGTCTATTTCAGACAATTTCTGAATATTACAAGAAGTTGAGGCAGACATGATTCAAAATCTTATGAAAACATTCTTTATATTCAAAAGTTTCCTCAATCAATAATCTATAAATATCTCTTCCTATCTTATTCCTTAATTTCGTTTGACCCAACCTCCTAAGGGATCCTTAGGACTTACCTAAGTCTAGACTCTCCAGATATGCCGTCTATTTTCTCAGGGATTGATGGAGATCAAGGAGCATACATGGCATGGGATAATTCATGGAAGATCTCATATGAAGATGCTTATGAAAGAAAGGAGGTGATGAAGGACGATTTTTGGATTGTCTGCAATTATCTAACAACAACCGAACAAGAAAAAGAAACAGGGGATGTTTTACGTGATCACTCACGATTTTGGGATGTTTTGCGTGATCACTCACGATTTTGGCCTGACTTGAATTGCAATTTAAAACCAAAATTAAAAGAGAAGGAATTCGATTCCTAGAATAATGTCAAAAAACAAAGCTTTTTCTTCTTCTTTTTTTTTTTAAAAAAAGCTAAGACAAAATGAAATATTTATAACCTAAATCTATCCTAACCTTAATCGGAATTAATTCAAAGAATCCTAATCTTACTTAAAGAAAAGAATCTTAATCTGATTAAGAAATAATAATAATAATAATAATCCGAAAAACATAAAAATGCCTGAAAAACCCATCAAGACGTCCCTGGATGGCCAAAACACTTCATAGCTCATAGCATAGCTATGAGTATTGCTCATTGGACAGTCTCCAGTCACCCAGTCAAGTTTCAGCCCATTCCGAGACAATTGGACCAGCCCACATCCTGAGGTAGAGGATTCGCATCAGTCCTTGAGTTGGATCAGTTCGGATGTCCACATCAGGAGGTTAGGTGCAAGAGCTTGTATTTCAAATACAAGGTTGGAAGATCAAGAATGAAGAAAGACTTGTTGGGGATTGAAGATGATATTAATAGTGATTGGGAGTTCTTGTACAAAGATCAATATTTCAAGTATAAGCATGGAACTTTGAAGATGAAAGTAGCAAGGTTGGTATTTAAGCTAGAGCAACTAAGTTAAGGAAAGCGTTAATCACATTTGTGCAAGGAAGAGAAGAAATGCTAGACTTTACTACAATGTTTGAAGCACAACCGTCAATTGAGGATGAATCAAGGAAAGAGCTCAACTTGTGGATAATAGAAGACATCAAGGAGGAGTGAAAAATCAAGAAAACAAGCCTTGGGAAGCATTGGAAGTAAGGCTGGACAGTTGGCCGAAATTCTGCCAGCAAATTTCAGGTTTAGTCCTCTATTTTTATAGCTTTGTAATCTTGACTTTAGTTGGATGTTTCCACTTATTGTTAGTTGCTTTCTTTATGTTTTAAGCTAGCTTAAGGTGGCTAATTAAGTCCCTAATCCTAATTAGGGGTGAGCCTATAAATAGTCCATCATTTGTATTGCATTAAAACAATTAATTCGACAAACAATTTTCAGAAATTTGAATGAATTCCAAATTGATTCAAGGTTACTTGACTGAGAGTTTGTCTTAGGGCTCTCCTAGGGTTCTTAATGAAACTTTAGGGATCTCAATGCTTGGCTAGGGTACTTGAGTTGAGTTAATGGGACTCAATCCATTACATCATATTGGAACACAATTGGTCAATGGTTCTAGCTTGAATCTCTTGCATGAAGTCTTGGGCAATCACAATTTGGGGTGTTCAAAAATTTGGATTTGATGAATAATGGGTTTCTTCCAAATTTGAGATCACATCAGGGATTTGCTGAGTGGTCCGACCACTACAACGCCTTCACCTTCTACTAACACGGGCTAATCCAATCGACTTACAGCTCTTTCTGATACTCAACCTATTCATACACCTAATCCTGAACACCAAGTTCGGAATCTTCCCTATTCTCGGCAGAGAGTTTCAAACAAAGAAAACGAATTTGAAAGAAAAAGAGATTTGAAGATTATCTCATGAACATACTTAAGGAAGAAAGAAAAAAACTTGTTTAAGCTTTCATCCTTAAGATTTCAAATCAAGGTAAATGGCTTTGATACCAATGGGGGAAGGATCATTCACAATACTGTTAAAAACTGTTTTTCAAAACATTTTAATAAAATAAATTCAAAATAAAATAAAACTTACAAATATTAAATATTTCTTTTGAATGCTTCAACTTCAAATATATTTGATTCAAATTTCGGGATTACAAAAAGGAGAGAGAGTACAAAGGCTTTGGGAAGCTTTCAGAGGCGTTTTAGCAATGCAAAGTGCGCTCTCTTTGCACCATGTAGTTGATCCTATTTATACTAATTTCTAGCGGACTTCAAAATATTTCTTTTAAGTCTAGAATAGTAAATAAAAATAATTCTACTAACCTTTTGAAAAGTAAAGTACAATTATTGCAAATAAAACAAACAACTTCATTAAAGTTGTCGGCTAATCTTCAATTATTCCTGCTAGCTATCTTTCAAATAAGATGACTCCAATTTGACTTTTTCTTCAAATAACAGCTGGCACTTGTACTTCAATATGATATCATCCTCCATAATTTCAAAGCTTCTTATCCTTTTTCTTCTCTTGACCAAAATTGCTTCCTTTCTTTGCCATTGTTCTTGTCCTTTTGTGCAGAATTTTTGCTTTCTTTAAGTACTTATTTCAAGTCTTTCAAGTGTCAATTATTCTTTTGTGCAGCAAATATCTTCCTTTTTCTTTGAGTTTAAGACTAGAGATAGCTTCTCCTATACTCAGAATTCGAACTGCTTGATTTTAGAAGTTAAGTTGATTTTGTTTTACTAAAACTTCTCTTAATTCAGACAATATTATTGCCTGAGGATCTGTTACAAATCCAAACCTTATTGGTTTGGATTGATACTCAGCTATTATTCCTGAGCTGCCTGCTTGAATAGGCATAATTCCATGAAGAAAAAGGGTGCCTAATATCACTTGCTGTGATAAATTTTTCATAAGTAGAAAAGAAGTAGGTATACATACTTCTTGATTACAAACATGTGCCTTAGACAGTTTGTACTTAATGGGGAGTTTATTCCCACTGGCTGAAGTTAAACTTCGGATAGTTTTCTCAAAATATTTTTCCTGATCCTGTTGTAGACTGATACTAGAGATATTCCTCCACTTTGGCCTTGTTTTCTTGCACAGTTCTATCCATTGGCCATTGCAACCAAAATCTATAATGGAAGGTTCTTACCAAATAGGGGATTTCTAGTTTATTTTCAACAACTTCAAGTCCCCATTTCCAAATCCATGGCATGGTAAATTGAGCGTAATAATACATTACACTTTGTCCATTCATTATTTTGATGGACTTATTGAGAACTGGATGGTTCTCTATCCAAGATGTATATAACTCTTGAATTTCATCAGGTAATAAGTCTAGTCTAGGACCGAACTTACTCCACCAATTGTAAAACCATAATGGTATGGTTTTGCTTTAGTAAAAAATTCTTTACTAAATTGGAAAAACCAAGAGTGTTTCCTTTTTGGATTTTCATAGTAGAAAGTATTTTTCCACGCATCCATATAATCAAAGTAGTTATACTGATAGGTATTTCCATCAGGAGTGTTTAAAAATGCTGCATATATCCTTAACAGTTGTCTCCAAACCAGATTTTTAGCTTGATATAAGCTGAAGCTTCAAAGGACGTATCTCCTTGTTTAATCCATAATGGATCGGAAGGAGGATACACAGACCTGATTAGTCTTCCTTCTTTAGTTTTCCATGATTTAGTTATCATGTCTAATTTCTGTCTTGTTTCTAAGACAAAAAAGGTTGTAAACCATGGGATAAAGTATAATATAGTATTGTACTTTTCTAAATGAGCATAATATCGCTCTTTCCACTCATATATGAATGGTTTATCAAAAGTAGAGAAAAACCCTTTCCTAAATTAAATAAATTTAGGAATAAAATTGGGGAGAAGAAGGACTTTTCACCTGGTAGCCCTATCAGGTTATTACTGAGTGAAGAATTTAATGAACGCAATAATAAACCATTTAGAGATTGGTTTTTCTCTAATTTTGATAAACCATTCATATATGAGTGGAAAGAGTGATATTATGCTCACTTAGAAAAGTATGATACTATCATATACTTAATCCCATGGTTTACAACCTTTTATGTCTTAGAAACAAGATAGAAATTAGACATGATAACTAAATCATGGAAAACTAAAGAAGGAAGACTAATCAGGTCTATGTATTCTCCTTCCGATCCATTAGTGATTAAACAAGGAGATACGTAATTTGAAGCTTTAGCTAATATCAAGCTAAAAGCTGGTTTGGAGTCAACTATTAAGGATGAAAGGGAAATTGATCTCGAATCCACAGAGAAACGAGATCCAAATCCCAGTTTTAAAAATCGTTTCCACACAAATGAGAATTGAAACATACC
>JAOXNR010054753.1:0-12029 GCA_028571225.1 Parsonsia alboflavescens | reverse complement strand
TGAATATACACTTGATACTACAAAGATAGAAGCTTGAATCAAGGATGGAAATATCAAATATCCACAATAATCGTTCAAACATTGAAATTTCATTCATGTATATCCCAAAGTCATGCTTAAACAAGTCATTCAAGTATCTCAATTCATAAAAATGTGCTTCTAGTTATTCCCATGAGTATCGATTATCAACAATTCACACATAGAATCCATAGGCATGAATATAGCATTTCCATCAAACAAAGAATAATCATGCATATAAACTTCATCGTGTATGACTTGTCTTGGCACATCAAGCACACAGTCAAAAACATATTCTTTCACAAGTGATTCCTTCAAAAATACGAAATCCACAAAAGCTGTCACTTAACTCAAAAAAGCATACGACATGCTTTCTCTAAATAAGAAATCATCATGCTCAAGAATTTTTCCAATAGAACTTTGTTTATGAACATCATAAACATCTCTAAATTCACACTTAGTCATAGAAAGCAATCTTTCATGCTCAAATTTCAACAAATTATTACCAAGTGTAGAGATAAAAGTGTACCATTTTAACATAGCATTCATCTCCCTTTTGTCATTGTCCTCCTTCTTATTTATTCCTTCTAAAACCTAAAAAAGAACAAGACAACGAGATAATGAATGGTCAATGTTAGAAATGGGGATAGAAACCTCTTTGTTCGTCATGAGAACCGATTCACTCTCTATCTCTCTTTCTTTTTCATGAGAGCTCGCTTTTTCTTCACTCATTTATTTTCTCTCTATGACACTCCCATTTTTCAACTCTTTCTCTCTGTCTCAATTTTCTCATTTGCCAACTCTTCTTTTTCAATCTCAAGCTCTTCTTTCTCTTTTGTCTCTTTTTCTCTCTTTTTTTCTCTTTTCTTTCCTTCTAATATATTCCTCCATCATTTCCATTACCACATTAATCTTTTGTATTACCTTCTTGAAGGACTCTGTTCATCCTCTTTATGAAGTGTCTTGTTATCAATAACTTGCTTCACTACATTAGGAGCCTCTTCAATTGGCAATTTGTCACTTAGCTTGGATTTCAACTTTTGCTCCTTGGGAATGGATTTCTCTTCTTTTGAACAACCACCTTGCACCTTAGATGTTGAAGAAGTGCCACAAGTAGAGAATTCATAAGACTTCCCATGTGTTTTTTTCCCCCTTCATTTCATGCTCTAAAGTTGATGATGCTCACAATGTGGCTAACTTGTTCTTAAAAGAAATTGTTAGATTGCATGGCATTCCTAAGACCATTGTGTGATAGAGATACTAAATTCTTGAGTTTCGTTTGGAAAGTCCTTTGGGGGAAATTGGGAACCAAACTATTATTTTCTACTATATGTCACCCTCAAACGGATAGGCAAACGGAGGTAGTTAATAGGACTTTAGGTACTATGCTTAGGGCCATTATCAAGAGGAATTTAAAGTCTTGGGAATATTGTTTACCATTCATTGAGGTTGCTTATAATAGATGTGTGCATTCTTCTACACATTTTTCTCCTTTTGAATTGTTGTATGGCTTTAATCCTATAACTCCTCTAGATTTTACCCTTTTACCTTTGAATGAAGTACATAGCTTAGATGGCAAGAGGAAATGGACTTGGTGAAGCAAATGCATGAGAAGGCTAGGGAGAACATTCAATTACAAAACCAATGCTATGCCAAGCAATGTAACAAAGGTAGAAGGCCTATGAGGTTTGAAGTGGGAGATTGGGTGTGGATTCACCCAAGGAAAGAAAGATTCCCACAAGCAAGGAGGACTAAGCTTGATCAAAGGGGAGATGAACCTTTAAAAATCATTGAGAGGATAAATGATGATGCCTGCAAAGTGAATCTTCAAAGTAAGTATCAAGTTACTTCAACTTTTAATGTTAGTGAACTTTCTCCTTTTGATGTAGATGGAGAAGACTTGAGGATGAATCCTTCTGAGGAGAGGGCGCATGATGGAGATAAAGTCTCTTCAATGCCATAGGAACCAATTACGAGAGTTAGAGCTTCAAGGATGAAGAGGTCATTGATGGCCTATGTGCAAAACAAAGAAGAGCTACTTGATTTTGAAGCTATGAAGGAGAGGTTTGATCAAGAAGAGTCTACCAAGAAGTTGTTCCATGTTTGCATCATTGAAGAGACTTTTGGGAAGATTGAAGGCTTAGAAAGGTGCCTAAAAGACCCTAGTTCAAGTCTCAATAGAGTGCAAATTGAAGACAAGACAAGGCATGCAACAATGAAGAAAATGTTGACAGGAGTTGAAGAAAACTTTGCAACTGGCACCGGCTGCAGAACAACTTCTGTCTATGGAGATTCTGGGGTTATCCAACCGGTGCCAGACAGAGGCCGGACCATCCCAATAGTGAAATAGTTTTGTTGGTTTTTCACGCTTTCTTTTGGTCATTTTGACTTTGTATTAAGGTGATAAGTGTCTTAAGACTTCTAGCCTGAATTTTTAGGTTAAGTTAAGGTTGTGGGACTATATAGTTTCTTATTAGCATTTGAAAGACAACTTTTGACAAACAACTATTCCATTGGAATCAATTGAATTTCAAGATCGAACTTGATCTTTTTATGAGTGTTCTTAGAATTCTTCATAGGGTTCTTAGTCCCCTACACCTTGGGCTTTCAATTACTTTGGGTGAGTTATTGAATAGTCTTTACAAATCAAAAGGTTGGTTGTTGTAGATTATCCTACAACGATCAATCTAATCCTCCATAAATCTTTGATGAGTCCTATATATCTTTTGATTGATTTGTCTTGAATGAACCGTAACAACCTTCATCATTAATCAAGAGGAATCACATCGCCTTTCATTCCACATGCAAACACCACGCAATTCCCTCAAGTCTCGGCCACAATTTAGACTTAGAGACCATTTCTTTCGGTGCTGCAGAACAAAATACAAAACAGGGTAGAAGAGAGGGGAAGTCGAGAAGGAGAGAGCCAAGCAAGTGAAGGAATTCAAGCCAAGTTTCATTCCAACTATCAAAGCCTAACCTTGATTATTCAAATCCTACATCTTAGGCTTTGTTTAATCTCTTCATTGGTGAGTAATTCTTCCATGTTAGGGGTTTAATGCAATTTTATTTAAAGCCAAAATCCATAAATGTGAGTGGATTTTTGAATCTTTAATTTCAGATTTTCAACTTCTTCCTAATCATGAATATATATTCATGCCAAGCTTTGGTTTCATATTCTGATTAATTAATCTTTTATAATATGTTCTTAGACTTTAAAAACTGAACTCCAAATTGTTAGAAGAGTTAATTTGGTGAATTTGATGGCCGTTGATTGTCAATGGGAGTAGGGTTTTTGATGAAGTTGGAAGAGAGTTGTTCTATTTGCATTCCTTCCCCTAGCGCAGTTCTACCCTTATTTTTGTTTTGGATTAGTCAAGAAGTTCCCTTCTTTCCTGCTAGCATTATTAGTCTTATGGAGATCTAGGACCTACATTTGGTTAAACAATCTTCATAAGAATCTAGTTTTATATCCACCCTTTTTAGGGATTAAAATAGTAGACTTGAAGTTGGAAGCTTGTAGCACCTAATACTATTTTCATGATCTAGGCTAAGAATTTGTATATCCTGATTATATAATTTAAGCCTCCCAGGAATTGTTTAAACTATTTCTATCTCAATTATAACCTTCCCTAATTACTTATAAGATTTTTGGAATATATATAGTATTAGTACCTCAAGTTGTTAAAATTCCTGCAGAGTTCTACTTTCAACCAACTTGAAATATTAAACTGTACCAATATAGAGAGATAAAACCCATTATCTTTATATGGTTGCAAAGCCCTACAAGTTTAGTTGATTATGAAACAAACGGTTTTTGATTTGGAGATTCCTACAGTAAGATATGATTAATTTACTAAAGTCCCAGAAGGCTAACTGACAGGACAAATTTAGTGCTATGATTTCTCTTCCTTGGGTTATTTACATGCTTAAGTAATAGCCGAGGACAATATTTAAGTGGTTATTTTGTTTTGTGTTGTGGCCTCTTGGTTTGCTTAAGTTTAATTAAGTTGATTGAAAATTTAGCTAAGTGGTTGATTATTCTTTTGTCCTTGAGTATTATAGACATGCAACTTAAGGAAGCCGTGTTTACTCCTTATAAGCCAATACTACTATCCATAAGATAAATGTAAATGTTTAGTAGTGTCCATGAGGAAATCAATGGAGATTTAGCCTTTCTTGTAAAAAGATTTTAAGCCTACAATTCGAACGCCAAGAATTCTTCTAAGTGTTCCTCCATTTTCTAAACATGAGGTTTATAAAACGTGAAGAGGACTCCCTAGTCCTTTTTCAAACAAGTTAAACTCACGTTTGGAAAAGAGCTCAATGAAACAAAGGATTTATTCCATACCTTTGGAATTCAATGATTAATGCTCCACAGCAGCCTTCGGTATGGAATTTGGTCATATCTGGGATGACTCCAAAATAGAAAATTCAAAGTTACGAAATTATTAAGTCGGGTGTGGGTTCCTAATAGGGTTGGCCAATCCTATCGACAAACTTGCATACGACTAATACGAGATAGTAACCTAAAATTATGAATTATATTTACTAGCCAGAAAGTTAATTTGTGGAACCTGCCAGGGACGGGAAAGCACAGGGCTAATGTATCCTTGCATACGGACCCAATTAACTATAAATAGGAGTTCCTTCTCACAACGTTTGGGAGGTTTTATTGCTTGAGGGGTTCTCCGTGTGGCTAATGGTACCCGGGGGATAATCGTACCAAAGTTCAATTAAGGTGTATAAGGATGGTTAGTCATGGTCATGCAAATGGTGAAATAAGGATGGTGGTGGCAGAAAATGTTTAAATGCTTAAATTATCTAGATCTTATCTTATTTGAAGAAAATTATGTGTTTTCTTCTAGACTTAAATGGTTTGAATCTTTGCGCTCTTGACTTCCACTCTGATTATGTATTTGATATTTCTATTACTCTCTGGCATGACAAGGATTACTCACTGGGCTTTTAGCTCACATAGCTATGCCAATTTCTTTCTTTCATAGACTATGAGAACGATCAAAATATCAATAGACGATCTATATGTCCACAATGAAGACGGAAATTCCGATGTACCTTTGCAAATAGAATGCAACAGAATGGAGCGTCTAGTGGACTCTTTTGATAAAAAAATTAGTTATATTTCATAATGGTTTATATAAGATGGATACTTACTTCATGTTTACATTTGGGGATCTTGTTAAGGATATATTTATGATCTCGATGTTCTTGACTATTTTCTCTAATTATATAGAAAGCTATGTGATAGGGATCAAGGAGCTACCTTAGCATTGGTGGAGCTATCATGGAAGCCATCAAAGGAAGGGTGCATTAAAGATGAACCTTATGGAAGAAAACATGCTTATATGGACTTCCACAAGAATGAGAGAACTTTGATGCTAAACAATGAAACCTTGTACAAGACAAGAACTTGTATTTGAAATACAAGTATGAAACTAAGAAGGAAGAGTCTTGGAACAAATGGCTCAAAGAATGGAAGAACTTGAAGCTTTCTTCAGAGGTGTTCTTACATATGCATGGAGATTTGCTTACAAAGATTTGCACTTCAAGTTTAAGGCTACTGATGAGTTGAAATAGCTTGAAAAACACATTTTGGAATGCCCAAAATCAAGTCATGACAATCCAAGAAGAAAGAACTAAAGAAGGCCAAGAAAAAATAAGCCAAAATGGAAAACTGGACAATAGTTATTCAGCCCTCTGTCTAGTGGAGTATCTGGTACTGGATAGGCATGAATTGGAGAATGGCCGTCAAGAACTGATCCGGCCAATAATGGAGTTGAAGCCAGCACCGAATGTCCTGTTGCCAAGCCAACCAATGTTCAATTTTTTATGGTTTTTTATGCTTTCTCCTTGTTATTTTTGATATGTTTTAAGCATAATCCTGCCTAATTACCCTACCTCCGAATTGTTAGATTAATTTAGGGCTGTGGGACCATATATAGTTCCTTATCTTTGTAAGAGATACCAACTTTCATACAACTTTTACAAACAACATTCACCATGAGTGACTTTTCGTTCTTAGATCAAACTTGATCTTCGAATAAGTTTTCTCATGAACTTTTCTAAGGTTCTTAAGAAACTACAAAAGGGCTTTTCATCGACTTTGGCTTAGGTGTTGATTAGTCTACCAAATCAATTAGGTTGTTCGATTATTAGTATTAACAAGAGGTCAATGTAATTATAAGCTTGAATCTTTTGATGAGTCTTGGGAATTTGAGTCTTCTATGTGATGGATCAAGATTTGGGCCAAGATAATGAGAAACTTCAACTCAAGATCACATCATATTTTGGTATTAGAGCTTAGGATTTCATCATGAGGTTTGCCTATTGGTAATTGCTCTTTGTTTTGTGTATAGACCTTATTTGTTTATTTGAAAATCTAAGGTCTATCAATGTTTTGTGTTTGATCTTTTACATTAATCCTACTTCCCTTGTGATCCATTGTGATTGTGTGAATTGTGTCCAAGGCCAAAAATGAGAGCTAATTCAATTTGTTTGGTGATTCTAGTTCTTCTTCATCTCTACAAAAACAAAAAGTACAAAAAGAGAGATCAAAGACCTCCAAAATTGCAGAAATTTTAAAAATCCTACCCAAAAAACAAAAGAGTTCCAAATTCAAAATTGCCAGGATCTTGCCTTGTGAAGTTGAATTCTACGTGCTATGTTGATCAAATTGATAGGTAGAGATTGAATTGTGATCATTTGTATTGAATTACCTATCTATCTATTGGAAATTTGTTAATGGGACAATTGATTATATTGAAATTGACCTCAAGGTGTTTGATAACATACCAATTCTCTATTCTCTTTGAACTCGAAGTGTTTGATCATTTGTCTTGTGTTGATTGACCTCACTCTTTGAAATTCCTAACTCATTGGTTCATATTTGTTAATTACAATTGACTACTTGATTGAGTTGTGTGGATATTTGACATCCTTTTTGTTAAGTAGTTGCATTGCTTGACTTGAGTTGATTAAGAACCTCAAGAAGAGTTCGAGAGGTAAGAGGAGAAAGGGGGTGAGTTCATTTGAGCAAGCAAAAGTCATATTTGAGTGCAAACACTAGAAAAAGTAAGGCTATATACATATTCTCCAGTTTTTGTGTTTCTTTCTTTGTAGGTACATCATGACAAGAGAAGCATCTTCTTCATCATATGTTGGTGGTAATTATATGGACACTAGTACGATTGCTATTATGGAGAAAATAGATGAGAAGATCATTAATATGAGAAGAATGAGTATTGGAGTTGATGACTTTGGAAGAGGGGTAGATAAACACACATCTCAACCTCCAAGAAAGCATGTGCAACAAGGAGGAAGGGGAGGTGAAAAGCAACGTAGTTCTTCAAAAGAAAATGAGCCATATAGAGGAGTTGTCAAGAGAAATCATCAAAGAAGTCTACCAAGGAGAAAATATGAACATGTGAATTGTGATGATGAAGACTACTTTAACAAAGAAGAGAGGCCAAGAAGACATGGAGGAAAAGGGAGCCATGAACAAGTGTTGGGAGCAACAAAAGGACCATACCATACTTCTATGGTTTGAATGATCCAGAAGCTTTCCTTGCTTGGGAAAGTAATGTAGAACTTGTGCTTAAACATGTTGACTACTTGGAGGAAGAAAAGATGAAGTTAGTTGTTGATTGCTTTGAGAGCTACGCTTTAGGTTGGTGGGAACAAAATTTGAAATACCAAAGGAGATATGGAGTATATATCACTACATGGGAAGGATTAAAGAAGATTATGAGGGCTAGATTTGCACCAAAGCTCTACTACAAGGTTGTCACTCAAGGTTACACGAGTGTATAACAGTACCATGAAGAGTTACAAGTTGCATTAAAGAGAGCTAACATAGTAAAGAGTGAAGAACTTATAATGACAACCTCTTTGGCTTAAATGGTGAAATTGAGAAAGAAGTTGAACTATATTTCTATGATTGTTTTGAGGATATAGTACACTTGGCTACTCAAGTTAAAAGACACTTGAAGAAGAGAAAGTCAACACACGGGAAATCTTATGAAAACTCAACTTTTGGAACTTCTTCAACATCTAAGATGCAAATTGCTTGTTCAAAAGAAGAAAATCCATTCCCAACGAGTATGAAGAGAAAGTGACACAGCGGAATATACACGAGAGCCTAGTTAACGTACTAGTCCACACAAGAAAGACGTTTGAATCCTCGAACAACCTTGAGTTCAAAAGGAAAGAGAGAAAAACTCTGAAATATTATTGATAGTGGAAGGACTGCTTAGCTCTTAGGCATACATCCTTATTTATACTAGTAGAAGTTTCATGTTCCTAATCAGACTAGGAAATAAAATCCAAGTAAACTACTAAAGCTAAGTTGTATGTTCCTAATTAGATTAGGAAATAAAAACCAAGTAAACTACTAAAGCTAATCAAACTAGGAAATAAAAACCAAGTAAACTACTAAAGCTTCCTAATCAAACTAGGAAACTATTTCTTTATTTCTTTTGTTCAGACTTGGCACAATCCAATTGCTCCACAAATCTCTTGGACACTTGTTCTATATCAGTCCCCTCTTCTTTGAAAGAGCTCAACCTCGAGTTCAAATTGGGATAGAGAGGCTCCGCAGCACAATACTCATATAAATTACCAATATTGAACACCTTGGAGATGTTCATAGAATCTGGCAAATCGATCACATATGCATTATCTCGAATTTTCTCCCACCTTGTAAGGACCATACTTCTTAGGTTGCAACTTGTTGTAGGTTCCCATGGGAAACCTCCCCTTGCACAAAAACACCATAACTCGATCTCCTTCCTTGAACAATTTGACACACCTCTGCCTATCAGTTACCTTCTTATTCCTTCAATATGACCAACTTGTTTTGAGTTTTGATGCTTGAGTTCACAAGAACTTACTTCAATTCTTTATGACCAAATTCATCTCCTTGCCCTACAATTTGAGCCACGGTTTCTTCAACATCAAATGCCTCATCAAATTGTTGTTGGAGAACTCTTCCTCTTGGCTGTACCCTTTGCACATTACCTCCCCTGCCACTGCCACCTTACTGAAATTGATTTTAGCCATCTTTAGGAGGGGCTAGTGGTGTGTCAAATGTGTTCACCCTCTCTTCAACTCTATTGATCTTTGTACTAATGTTTCCCATATCCTTTCTAATTGATCCCAACTCCAAGGACATCCTTTGTAAGACTTCATTTATAGAAGAAATGGCATCATTATCCTCTCCCACATTAGAAGCCATTGATGCACTTGCAACTTCTTTTGACATAATGTATCTTCTAGTTAACTTGTTGAAACAAAAACCATGTATAACTTCTCACCACTCTTGTATCACTCTTAAATTGGCTTTTTCTTCACTGTAATGTGCTCACCCCTTAGTGTTTTTCCTCTTTTAACTCTTCTTTAAGTTCTTAATGCAACTACTAGAGTACACAATGACTTAACAAGGCAATCAACTCAAGCATCAAAAACTCAAAACAAGTGGCTCATATTTTCCAACTTATAAGAACCAAAGAGATAAGAATTTCAAAGAAAATGGTCATTAAACACAAAGTAGATGTTCAACACTTAGAATCAAACAAGAATTAGATGAAAGGCAATATAGCAAACACCTTGAGGACAAAGAAAATTTGTGATCAAATTTTTGGAATTTCAGATTGGCAGTGTCCCAATTTTGTCAATTCAAGTTGGCAATTAGACAAATCTATGAAGCAAATCATATCTTAAACTCTTCCAAACATGTCAAACATCAAAACAATGGCATTCAACTTCATAATTTTTGGATTTTTCAACCAACTTTTCTGAAATTTTTTTTTTTTTGACAGATTTTCTGGTTTTTCACTTAGAGATCTTTGATCTCTCTTTTATCTTCTTCTTCTTGTTTTTTTTTTTTACTCTTTTCGATTTTGCAGAGAAGGGGGACGAATAAGATGCAGAAAAAAAATTGAATTGACATTCCAGAAAGATCACAAGAAGAAACAAATATTAATGTAAAGAATAAACACAAAAACCATTTTAGATCTCAGATTTTCAATGAAACATATGCGATCTAAACACTTAAACAAGAAAGAAAATAAAGATAGGCAAACCTCTTAAGGAATAGCCTAAGCTCTGATATCCAAAGATGATGTGATTTCTTGAACTATGTCTGGATTTTCAACATCCATCTATCCAAACCCAAAAAGACTCATAATCTAAAATTTTGCCTAAAACTTCAACAAGAGATTCAAGCTAGTGACTAATGAACATGATTGTCTTCCAATAAAGTCTTTTAGTTTGGATTTATTCAACCCAAATCACTAAAGTTTTACTAAGAACCCTAGAAGAGCCTTAGGAAGAACTCTCAGTTTTCGTACCTTGAATCCATTTGGAATTTAATGAAATTTTTTAAAAGTGTTTGTGAAGTTAATTGTTTTAATGCTATACAAATAATGGACTATTTATAAGCTCAGCCCCAAATGTGATTAGGGACTTAATTAGGCCTCTTAAGCTAGATTAGAACATAAAGATAGCAGCTAACAATAAGTGAAAAAGTCCAACTAAAGTCAAGATAACTAGGTTGCCAAAAACAAAGGATAAAAATCGAAAATTCTGGCAGTTTTTCACCAACTGTCCAGCTCGTCCAGCCACACTTCCAAGGCATCAAATGGCTTGATTTCTTTCTTAGTCACTCCTCCTTGATGTCCTCTATCATCCATATGCTGAACTCTTTCCTTGGTTCAGCCTCCATTGACGGTTGTGCTTCAAACAATGTTGTAAAGTATAGCAAAGTCTCAACACATGTGCTGAAAGTTTCAGCTTTGTTCATTCAATTTTCCAACCTTGAAATGTCTTCTAATCCCCTATATAAGTCTTCATACTTGAATACATTACAAGGTTCTTCAACTTTCCAATCATCTTCATGCATAACTTCTTCAATCTTGTCAAGAACTGCAAGTTGTTTCAAGTTGTTCTTCATTGTCTAGCCTCAATACCAACCTTGCTACTTTCATCCTCAAACTTCCGTGCTTATACTTGAAATATTGGTCTTTGTACAAGAACTCCAAATCATTATTAATATCATCTTCATTCTTCAACAAGTCTTTCTTCATTCTTGATCTTCCAACCTTGTATTTGAACTACAAGCAGTTGTACATAAACTCCTTTATTCCATAAGCATCTTCATATGAGATCTTCCATGAATTGTCCCATGCCATGTATGCTCCTTGATCTCCATCAGTTGATGGTGCGACTATCCACACACATCTGCCAATATCCATCCGTCTTTGGCATTAATAAGGCTGGAACACCACATGGACTTAGACTTTCTCGAATATGTCCCTTCTTCGACAGCTCTTTCATTTTCCCCTTAGAATTTCAATCTCTTTTGGACTCTTCCTTTAGTGTGGTAGATTAGGCAAGCTCGCCTCGGGCACTAGATCAATCTGATGTTGAATTTCCCTCACGGGAGGGAGCTCATTGGCACGTCATCAGTGACTAACTCGTTGAACTCCTCCGACAAAGACTGTATCATTGATGGCACCACAATATCAGCAATCTCCGTTTTATCCTTTACTACTAACGCCTTCACAACCATGGCATAAACCTTCTTGGACTCCTTGAAATCTGGTACAAATTCATCTTCGCAAGTAGCAATGGTTAGAAACAATGACCCTTTTTCCTGAGGCAGTCTTACAGACTTCTTTCGCTCAATAGATCCCATAAGAATTTTATAACCTTCCCAATTAAAATAATAGACATTTATACATCACAACTACATCATACTACCTCGGCAAACCAAATAAGACATGGTTAGCATCCATATCAATGACACCGCAAGTAACATTAGATCTATAAAATTTCCCAATTGAAATAGGAAGCTTACAGACTTCTATTACCTTTATTGCTGGTCCCTTCTTGATCCGGCCTATGCTATTGGTTGGTGGACCGTGAAGAGAATGATCTTCGGGATCAATGTCTTCATGAAATAGTAGAGGCTACTGGTTTCTCTACTTACCTAC
>JAOXNR010054752.1:0-12033 GCA_028571225.1 Parsonsia alboflavescens | reverse complement strand
TATGAAAATTTGTAAGCAAGATAAAATGCTTAGGCAACTTGCTAAAGATAGAGCCCAAAGGACAAAAGACTTAGGCTAATTTTGTGAACAATTTGGTCTCCCCTCCTGTCGAACCAAAACTTACAGAAAGTTCAAGCCCAGACCCGAAACTAAAACTCACAAGCCTTACAAACCTAAGACTAGGAACTTCCGGTCTTACAAGCCTAAAACCCTGTTTAGACCCAAAAGAAGTTTTCAAAAATCCCAACCTTCAAAACCTATTCTTTGCTTTAAGTGCCAAATTGTACTTCTGTGTATAAATAAATAAATATATATATATATATATATATATATATATGAACATAAGAGTACAAAGGTAATCATTATAGTTGTTCTTGTGACTTAATATTTGAAAATTTTGAATAATTAAATCATTTTTAATTTTTGAATACCTCCCTCTCTATAGACATAAAATCTATCCATGTCCCAAAAAAAAAAAAAAAAAATGAAATTTTTTATTTACATGTGAAAAAAAAAAATTTAAAATTAAAATCACCAACATTTAAATCTTAACCATCTCTCTCTCACACACACATATACGTGCGCGTTCATGCACACACACTATGGAGTACGAAGCACTTTATAGTTATGTCTCTAATGATCAAAGTTAACGGCCAACTATTAAGAAAAAATAAATTCTTCTATAAAAAATTATTTTGCAAATATTTTTTATAAAGTAAACCCTACGGGACTGACGCAGTCGGAAATAGAATCTGAAGATTCGTTCTTGTTCAGAAACTTGCAAAACAAGAGACGAAAAAGAACCTGATTCAATTTTTTTCATCTAATCAAACTTCAGCGCAAGTAGTTAGAAAATTAAAATTAAAATCAAGCGAAAAACGATTTTTCGAAGTAGTCGAAAATCGAAAAGCCGAAAAGAGGCAACTTTAATTCATCAAAAACTGTTGAAAACAATCAGCCAAAAACAATCTTAAAGCAAAAACAAACACTAACCCTATTCGGAAACGAAAAGTAAAGAAATTGCAAAAATAGCCCTAGAAAACAGTAAATTACCAAATTGTCTCTTAAAACTATAAAATACGACAAAGCCACTGAAAATAGAAAATTGCCCAAAACACCATCGAAACGACTCCGAATGGTCGAAAAACGCCTTGCATCACATCATAGCAGTGGCTTTGGTTCGTTGGGCCGTTTCGGATCACCCAGTCAGATTTCAGCTCGATCCGAGCTCGTTTCAGTCGCCCGGGAATCATGCCCGATATCAATTCGATGTTTCAAACGGTTCACGTCCTCTTCTTCAAACATTCTGAACATCGCGGAGCTGATTGTGGAATCGAAACTTGCAGCGCATCTGAATCACCTTGATCAGCAACCAGCTCTGCGTCCGGCTCCCCCTCTTGAACGGAGCTTGTCCTCAAGCTCGGATTCTCTCCATGGAAAGCCATGAGATGCTGCACATTAAAAACATTGGAGATGCTGAACTCGTCCGGTAACTCGACTCGATAAGCATTGATGCTAAGTTTCTCCAAGATTTGGCATGGTCCAACCTTCCGATCTTTGAGCTTATGATACTCACCAGCAAACTGGACATCTCGCCTAGTCTGATCCACGTGCAACTTGTACTGAGCGTAAGCTTCCTCCATGTTTGCTTTGACAGTTGCATGTATGGACTGTAAATCAACCAGACGATCCTCCACCTTCCTTGGAGCCGAACCATGATCAGGAATGGCAAGGTCGAGAGGACCCCACGGATTTCGCCCCATAACAATCTGAAAAGGAGAAAATTTGGTGGACCTGTTCACAGAGCAGTTAAACTCGAATTCAATCTTTGCAAGCACAGAATCCCAAGTCCCAAAAGACTGGACCTGCTCCCTCAACATGTTCCCCAAGGTGCGATTTACCACTTCCGTCTGTGGATGGTATGGATTGCTAAACTTCAGAGTTGTCTCCATGCGCTTCCAAAGCCCTCGCCAAAAGTGGTTCATGAATTTCGTATCCCGATCAAACAGGATACTCCTTGGCAACCCAAATCTCCGCACCACATCTCCAAAGTACAGGTCGGCAATTTTGCTCGCATCTATGGAATTTTTACAAGCAATGAAGATAGCCATCTTGCTGAACCTATCCACCACGACCATGATGCTGTCAAACCCCTTCTGCGTTCGTGGCAAACCCAATACGAAATCCATTGACACATCTGTCCATGGCTCATTCGGATGGGTAAAGGTGTATAAAGACCCTGATTAGTGCCCCCTCCTTTTGACACTTGACAAACTCGACATCGCTAAACGTAATCCTGGGCACTCTTGTCAATTCCTGGCCAATAAAATTTCTCCTTGATCAAGTAGACTATGTTTTCTTTGCCGAAGTGCCCTTGCGAGTGCAATTCCTCAACAATCAATAATCTCAACGATGTATTAGGAATACATAAACAGTTACCTCGGAAAAGATAGCCATCATGAAGCACGTAGTCAAACCGTTCCCGCTGCTCTACAGCCTTCACAATAGGATCGAAATCAGCATCATAACGTAGCAACTCTTTCAATCCCTCAAATCCCAAGGTGACAACCCGCATCATGTTAAGTAACGACCATCGTCTACTCAATGCGTCAGCCACCTTATTCGCGACTCCTGACTTGTGTTTCAAGGTGAATGTGAACTCCTGAAGCGCTGACACCCACTTGGCATGTCTATCACTAAGTCGATGCTGCCCCTGAAGAAACTTCAAAGTCTGGCGGTCAGAGTACAATACAAACTCCCGTTGTATCAAATAAAGCAGCCAATGTTGAAGAGCTCGGACTGTGGCATAGAACTCGACATCATAAGTTGAATAGTTCAACTTCGGCCCTCCAAGTTTTTCTCCAAAATAGGCTACTGGCCGTCCCTCCTAGCTCAGAACTTCTCCTATTCCCACCTTCGAAGCATCACAATCCACTTCGAATACCTTATCGAAATTTGGTAGGGCAAGGACTGATGCACTCGTCAGCTTTTCCTTTGTCACATCAAATGCCTCTTGAGCCGCCTCTGTCCATTCAAATACCTTGGCGTTGTAAGGATTAGTCAGAGGTGCCATCAACACACTGCAATCCTTGATAAACCGTCGATAGAAACTTGCTAATCCATGAAAACACCGAACCTCTGTTGCACTCTTTGGTACTGGCCAATCATGGATTGTCCGAATCTTAACATTATCCGGCTGAATTCCACTTGTTGAAACCACATACCCCAAAAATACAATCTTGTCAACCATCCAACTGCATTTCTTCTGATTAGCAAACAAACTGTGATCTCGCAATGTAGCCAAAACTAACTGTAGGTGCTGCAAATGCTCTTCCTTCTCCCGACTATACACAAGTATATCATCAAAATAAACTACCTCAAAATCGTTGAGGAAAGGACGCAGTACCTGATTCATGACCCTCATGAATGTGCCGGAGGCATTCGAGAGTTCGAAAGGCATGATCAGCCACTCGAAGAGCTCGTCCTTTGTCTTGAAAGCCGTCTTCCACTCATCTCCAGGTATGATTTGGAGTTGATGGTAGCCACTTTTCAAGTCTATCTTTGAAAAGATAGTCGCTCCACTGAGCTGATCCAACATGTTATCTAATCGTGGAATCGGAAACCAATGCTTGATCGTAATACGATTGATGGCACAGTTGTCCATGCACATCCTCCATGTGTCATCCTTCTTCGGTACCAACAAAGCAAGCACCACACAGGGACTGATGCTCTCCCGAATAAATCCTCTATCAAGTAACTCCGGAACTTGTCGCTTTAGCTCCTCATGTTGCTGTGGGGACATTCGGTAATGCACTTTGTTCGGGGGGATTGAACCCAGCATTAGATCTATCTGATGCAGGATATCTCTCAACGGAGGCAACCCAGCCGGTAACTCTTCCGACACCATGTCTGCAAATTCAGTCAACAACTTTTGAACTTGTTCTGGAATCTCCAACTCGGCCCCACTACTGCCTGATGTCAACAAGTCAGTCACAACTAAAGCAAAACAAAACTCGGACTCAATTACCTCTTCTTCGAATTCCTTTCATGGCAGGCAGATAATTGGCTTCTTACTATCAACCATTCCATCTCGCATGGGCTGAAGTACCACTTTCTTTGGCCCTCAGTTGATAGTATAACAGTGTGTGAATCCATCGTACGTCACATGATTGTTGTATTGCCATGGCCTGTCGAGTACCAAATGTGAGGCATCCATCGGGACGACATCACAGTAGATAGCGCTAGAATACTGAGGTCCAAACGAGAATTCCACCCGGCACCGCTTTGAAACCCTAACCTCGGTATCATTATTTAACCACCCCAACCGGTATGGCATTCGATGAGGTTCTATCTTCAACTGAAGCTTCTGCACTGCCGTTTGCGAGATTACATTCTCACAGCTTCCTGTAACAATAATCACACGGCATACCTTAACTTTAATTGTGCACCGGGTTGTGAAGATGTTTCTCCGTTTCAAATCTTCATTGGCTTTGGGCGCTAAACAAATCCTCCTCAAAACCAAACTATCTCCCCGAATATCTTCAGGTGCGACATTACACGTATCCTCCTCTTCAAACACATCATCACCAACATACTCTTCAGACTCTTCTTCAGTGCCCTCTTGAATCAGTAACTATGACCTTATCCTCGGACACTCATTCGCATAGTGCCCTTGCTGCTGACATCAATGGCACTTCACATTAGCTTTATTACTGGTAGAAGACTTATTCGGAGCATTACCTGACCCTTGGCCGAGTAGTACACTACCTCTTCCGAACTGATTTTGGGTTGAAGAGCTACCTGCCGGAGAAACACGGGGAGGAGGAAAGCCTCTTCCAAATCCAACACTTCTGTTGCTAGCCCTCGCTGGACTCTTCTCCACAACTTGTGCCTTTGTCTACGCGTCCGTGATAGTGTTAAAGGTATGGACCTGTAAAGCATCCTGAATAGCAGGTCGTAGCCCATGGAGATAACATGCCACGAGCTGTTCCTGTGTTTCGCGCAATTGATTCCTCGCCACCATCTGGTAAAACTCAAGCGTGCATTCTTTGATGCTCCGAGAACCCTGCGTCAAGCTCTGAAGATTTTGGAACATAGTCTGCCGGTAATTGAAGGGCAGAAACTCCTTGCGCATCTCTCTCTTGAATTCCCCGAAATCGTCCAAAACTGGAAGGCCATCTTGGTATCTCTGATATCTGAAAGATTGCCACCATGCGGCAGCCCTATCCTTGAACCTCATCGCCACCAAAGATACTTTCTTTTCCGTCGGAACCTCCTTCAATGAAAAAAGTTCATCCACTGCGCTCATCCAATCTAAGAATTCTTCAAGCGACAACCCTCCTGAAAATTCCCAAACCTCCATCTTAAACCCTAGATCCCAACAAGGAACAAATGGTTCTCGTTCGTTGTCTCTTGGCAGTTGGTAGCCGCCCCTCATTCCTCTCGGTTGAACCCTAGGTTGTTCACGTAGCGGCCTCCCGAAATCGTCCTCAACATCTTCGTCCGCACCTTCAGGTTCAGGTTGTTCTGGTTGTCGGCCTGTAGCCAGCTGCTGCACCATTTGTGTCAAATCCTGTATCTAGCATTCACGACTCTCCCTCTCTAGTCGCATCTCCCTTTGCAACTCTTCTCTGTCGTGCCTAGTCTCTTCTCGATCCTGATGCATTGCTTCGATTAATGTAGCAATGTTATGTTCGAGATTACCTCCTGCCATGGCATGGAATTGACTGATCTAGACGGATCTGGGCTCTGATACCAACTGACGCAGTCAGAAATAGAATCTGAAGATTCGTTCTTGTTCAGAAACTTGCAAAACAAGAAACGAAAAAAAAACCTGATTCAATTTTCCTTCAAATCAAACTTCAGCCCAAGTAGTTAGAAGACGAAAATTAAAATCAAGCGATAAACGATTTTTCGAAGTAGTCGAAAATCGAAAAACCAAAAAGAGGCAACTTTAATTCATCAAAAACTGTCGAAAACAACTCTTAATGCAAAAACAAACCCTAACCCTATTCGAGAACAAAAAGTAAAGAAATTGCAAAAATACCCTTAGAAAATAGTAAATTACGAAATGGACTCTTAAAACTATAAAATTACGACAAAGCCACTAAAAACAGAAAATTGCCCAAAACACCATCGAAACAACTCCGGATGGCCAAAAAAAGCCTTGCATCACGGCATAGTAGGGACTTTGGTTCGTTGGGCCGGTTCGGGTCACCTAGTCAGATTTCAGCCCGATCCGAGCTCGTTTTAGTCGCTTCGGGAATCATGCCCGACATCAATTCGGTGTTTTAAACAGCTCACGTCCTGTCCTTCAAACGTTCTGAACGTCGTGGAGCTGATTGTGGAACCGAAACTTGCCCCGCATCTGAATCACCTTGATCAGCAACCAGCTCTGCGTCAGGAACTTGATTAATTTTATTTTTTAAAAAAGATAGTCTACTGTTAATGTTAGATGCTTAAATGGAGCATTCCATAAGGTGACTCCATAGCATTCTATAGCATTTTAGTGTGTATATATATATATATATATTAATATTAACAATTTATGATTTAATTTAAAAAACAAGGTTGCCATGTTTTGGTTGGATGGTAGTTCTTAATTATTTGAGAGAGTTGAGCAAACGTGAAAAATAAGATACATTACTTAAATGATCTTCCAAAATTCCCTTTTTTTTTATTTTATGTTTTCTCATTTCATTCTGTTTCATTCGGCAAGACAATCTTCTTCTCTTTTCTCCTGGTATACCAAATCCGTCCTTCTCCAATTGAAGAAGCAAAGTTCCCTTCTTTCAACTCCCTCTACTAATTGATTTTGGCTATAGTTCCCTTCTTTCGCACTAGTTTTGCATGTGTTTTGGCTATAGTTCCCTTCCTTCGCACTCCTTTTGCATGTGTTTTTCTTTCTCTAATTTTTTTTTCTTTTCTTTTATTTTTTGTCTAGCCTCATGTTTTTTTCCATGGGTATCTTATCTTGTTCTTCTTTCGCACCATTTCCATGGAGCTAGTTTAGAGCACTGAATTTGCAGGCATCGAGGTTGGTGTCGTCTAATTCATTAATATCTTATCAAATTCTGTATTTTAGCTAGAACTGATTGGTAATAACTATTTTTATGATTTTTCCTATGTGTATTTTTTATGTTTTTTTTTTATTTCTTCCATTTGGTAGGTTTAGGATTCGGAATTTCCACGTTTTGATCATGGGTTTTATATGTTGATCCTTGTTATGATTTTCTACTGATAATGTAAAGAAGAAACTTCTGTCCACGATTTTCATTCCCCGGTTTCTCACAATTTATTGTAACCTTCGGACATTGTTTCTCTTGTTATAGGACTTGCATTCTATCATCTTGACGTCTTCTTTGTAGAGTTTGTGCTTGGAGAGAGAGAAAATGACTTTTAGATTTGTGGTTGAGTCAAGGTTTTTAAAATCGAAAGTTTAAGTAAACTCATTGGGGGTGGTCCTGTAAAGGCGTAGAGTTTGCATCCCGAATAAATAAATATATTAAATAATTTATATATCATCACAATAAAATAAATATCATAATAATATAGCAAAAAAAGTCTAAAATTCATATTTATAAGTAATTCCAAATAAAATTATAATAAATTAACAAGTTTTATAAAACTAAAATTCATATAACATTGTTTAAAATATCAGCAATCAAAAGTAAATATCGTGAAAACATAAAAAACTACATCAACATTAATAAAAACATAAAAATTAAAATTTCAATACATTAGTACTTTCAAAAAATTTAGGTCTTATTCGATAAAATAATTGAAACATAGAGTATGTCAATGTACAAATTATTAAAAATGTTACAAAATTTTAAAAATTAAATTTATCTATGTTATACAAATATGAGATATTTATAAATGTATTATTAAAATACACTTGAATAATATATTTATATTCATATGATCTTGTTTTGTAAACTTATATTCATATGATTATATTATACACTTGTAATATGAGATCTTATTACAATTTATATATCATTATAATAAAATAAATATCCCAATAAATGTAAGAAACAAAGTCTAAAATCCAAATTTATAATTAATTCTAAATAAAATGACAGAAAAACTAAAAAATTTTAGAAAATTAAAATTCATCCAATATTGTTTAAAACATCAAAAATCAGAAGAAAATGTTGTGGAAACATAAAAAACTACATCAACATCAATAATTAAAATTTTGATACATTAGTACTTTAAAAAAATTTAGTTCTTATTAGATAAAATAATTGGAATATAGAGTACATCAAATTAAAAATTATTAAATATGTTACAAAAGTTTTAAAATTAAATTTATCTATATTATACAAATATGAGTTATTTATAAATGTAGGATTTATATCGTGAAAATGTTTAGATATACAAAACACATTAATAAATGAATATATAAAGGTTTCTCGGAGAACGAGTAGTCGCATTTGACCGGGGGCGTGTCCACTCGAGTTCAAATCCTCAAGACCACTTTTCTGATGAAATTCTTTGTTTTTTTTTTTAAATTTGGGAAGGTCAAACTCAGTCAACTTGGACGATTTTATCAAGTTGACCGATTTTGCCTCCTTTTTCAATTTTGATCCGATTTTACATGTTTATACCCCTAAAATCTTAAACTGGTTCGAGTTTACGAGTCAACTCGTGATTTTGACAACCATGGGTTCAGCTGTGAATGTGTATCCTTCATATTGTTATTGCAACCTTGTATACTTCATCATTTTTCCCTTTAGAATGAACACACATCTCAAACATATAAGGACTTTCAAAGTTCTTTTTCAAATGTTAGCATTTTTTCGGCTAGTATTTTTCTTAAGATAGATTTCTTCTTTTTCTTTCTTTTTTCAAGTTTGCTTGAAAATAAAATTTTTGCTTCATTTGTACAATTATAGATTGATTGACGATTTCTCATGTGTTTCTTTTCCTCAAGATCACTTTTCTGATGAAATTTTTTTAAAAAAAATTTGGGAAGGTCAAACTTGGTCAATTGGGACGATTTTACCGAGTTGACCGATTTTACCGAGTTTTCGATTTTGATTCGATTTTACATATTTATACCCATAAAATCATAAACTCGCACGAGTTTACGAGTCAACTCGTGATTTTGACAACCATGGATTTAGCTGTGAATGTGTATCCTTCATATTGTTGTTGCAATCTTGTATACTTCATCATTTTTCCCTTTAGAATGAACACACATCTCAAACATATTAAGGACTTTCAAAGTTCTTTTTCAAATGTTAGCATTTTTTTTGCTATTATTATTCTTAAGATATATTTCTTCTTTTTCTTTCTCTTTTCAGGTTTGCTTGAAAATAAAATTTTTGCTTCGTTTGTACGATGATAGATTGATTGAGGATTTCTCATGTTTTTCTTTTCCTTTTTCAAAGGGGCTATTGCATCCAAGGGTATGGTTGGGTGGTTCAGAGGTGAGGCATGCATAACACAGATCGTGAGTTCTACTCGATCTCCTTATATACTCTAGCCTTGGTGAGTTGTATCTCCTAGTAGAACAGTCGAGGTTAGTTAAAGAAGGCACCAGGGGGGGTTATTGAATTATGGGTAAGATTACACCTTTTTTTTAATAAAAAAAACTAGAAGCTCTATAGGTAAATCTTTATTTATTACTCTGATCAAAATTATATATATTATTCAAAATTTCATCTTGAATAAATAGAGTTTTTATGGATATTCTTCGGTCTTAATTTTATAATATAAATGTATATGGAAGTGCACTCCATATATAGTGCATCATTAAATCTCTAACAGTCAATATTAATGATCAACCATTTTAAAAAAAAAATTAAATTTGATCAAGTACCACTGGCATTAAGTTTATCTTTTTTATAATTTAGTTTATAAATATATTTACAAAGCATAAAGTTTTTTGGTTTTGACAAACCAAAAGTAAATTATGCAACATATTTGGAGTTAGATAAATTTACCACACTATCAATCATTGTAGAGAAATTTAGAAATGGAAAATGAATGGGCCGTGATCGGGCTTGAGGCCTAGCTCACAAATAGTGGGCTGGGTAGACCTGAAAGGCAGGCTGTGTTCAAGACCAGGAAAACTGATAGGTTCAAATAGGTTGGGCTTTGTTGGACCAGGATATCTTGTATGGGCTGGGCCAAGTAGGCCTATCCTTTAAAAAAAATTATTTAATTTAAAATCATAATTACAAAAATTTAGATTATTTGTTTTGAATCAAAATCAATATTGAAGTTATAATCAACCAATGTAATCTAAAATAGATTAGAAAAATTAAACTTAACTTGTATTTTAAATTTTTGAATTTATAAGTTTAAACTTTTAAAGTAATTTTTAAACTTAAACTTAATTTATATTTCTAAATTTTAAGACTAAGTGTAATTTAAAATTTGTTTAAAAGATTAAGTTTAAGTTATATTTTTAATTCTTAAAATTTTAAACTTAGACATAGTCTTAAATTTTTAAAAGTTTAAGAGTTATATTTCTAAAACTTAAGTTATTTTATAGTATTATTGATCCCTAAGGGAGGGGAATAGGGAACATTAGGGAGGGCATGGGTGGTGTAAAAAAAATAGAGAGAGAAGTTATTTTATAGAAGCCGAAAAAAAAAACTTGAAATTCAGAAGAATTAGTTGGAAATTATAAATGATCGAAACTCCAATTTCTTCTAGTAAAAAATAAATTCTTCCTAACAAAATGAAATAATTTGAAGGTGCAAGAGGAGTATTTATAGTTTTAAAAATTAGCTAAAAAATTTAAATAATTATAATTTTAAGATTTTTTTTTTTCTAAAAAAAGGGGGGCTCAAATTGCCAGGTCGATTCATGAGCGGGCTAGATCCATTAAATGATTTGGTGCGGTTTGCGGGCTTAGGAGGGTCACGGTCCCTATCGGGTTGGTTTGGAGATAAGGTGAATAGCACGGGTTGACAGGCCACGGTGGGTTTAGGGACTGTTCATAAGGACTGATCGTGGGTCGGGTTGAAGTGGGTCGGCCAGACCCGTTTTCCATTGCTAGCGAAACCTATTGTAAATATATAAATGAAATATTGGCCAATTTAGTCCTCGAACTATATCAGTTTGCAGTTTTGATTCTTAAAGTTCTTTTTTTGATTTTTTTAGTCCTTAAACCATTTATTATTTGGCCATTTTGATCTTTTTGATGGGTCAACAGAAGTTTGATCAAATAGTGAAGGGTATTTTCATCATTTCACTGTTTATAAACGATATATTTAAAAAAAAAAAAACAATGTAAAAGCTAAAAACGGAAACTTCTTCAATGGCCTAATTCCTGATGAAATGATGCTGAGATCTGAAGGTTCTTGATTTAAGAGGAAACAAGCTCCAGGGCAGGATTCCTGATGAATTTAGCACACTGTCCAAGCTTTATGCACTGAGCCTGTCCAGAAATAACTTTTCTGGTACCATTCCACCATCTCTGGGTAATATTTCTACTCTCCAGATAGTTAGTTTATCAAGAAATAATTTAACTGGGGAAGTCTAGAGACATGTTCACATCTAAATTCACCCGATCGTCAAGAAGGTATATACAAGTACATTTTTCAGCCAATCTTCTTTTTTTTCAATATGATAAATGCATAGTCTTCCAAGTTATTCCTGTAATACAGAATATGGCATGAGCGGGGAGGTATTTACAACTATGGGGTAATACTACTGGAAATGGTTACAAGGAAAAGACCTACAGACAGCAAGTTTACAGAAAGTTCAGTTTCACAGCAAGAAAGACGCGGTAAATTGTTTTTCCAAGAGAAGTTCCCCATTTTGGCTTTTAGAGCTTTTTACAACTTTTTTTTTTTTTACTGTTCATTAACAATTAAATGACGAATGCCCTTCACTATTTGGTCAAACTGCTGGTGATCCATCAAAATGACCAAAATGATCAAATAATAAATAGTTTAAGGATTAAAAAGATAAAAAAAAAAAACTTTAAGGACCAAAATGATCAAAATAGTTCGAGGACTAAATTAGTCAATAATTCATATATAAATATATAAACTGAAGAATGTTCTTTTT
>JAOXNR010054751.1:0-12033 GCA_028571225.1 Parsonsia alboflavescens | reverse complement strand
ACCTTACTCAATAGCATCTACCATCCTTAGGTATCTAGTTCTATTACCATTGAATCACAAGAATACTCACTAGAAGAGTATTTAGAACAATAACAATTGTCCTATTGAGGCCTCGGGTTCAGTGATCCAACTAAGAACAATGCACATAGAGACCCTATTGAATGAGTCTGTCTTAGCTAACTAACTCCAAGTACCTAACATACAGGGCTATTGATCTCCATAATGTGATCTCACCCATAGCATGTCAAAGCACAGGGAATTAGCTTCTCTAGACCACCAACCCATACTCATGTCATGGGGACATGTCCAAGTAGTAGCAACAGTGATATTAGTTCTCTCTTCTTTGATAGTACCTTTAGAGAACAATTACTTAATGGTCCTGATCTTTACATACAAAATGCGCTAACGCATAGTCTGGGAGCACTACCTAATGACTAAAGGTAAGTCACCATACTTGAAAGAGATTAATGTGTTATGACCTTTGTTCAATGGAACTCCAAATTCCATTAATCGGCCAAGAACTAATTCCATATGATTAAACTTCCAGTGATTCGTACCTTACTATGTTGAACTTCCCATCACACAGATCACCTATATAAATCAATTTGGACCTTATTGCATGTTATTCTAATATGTATAAAATTATTTATTAAGATTATAGTCTTTTTCACTTTTTCTCAAAACATGATAGCCTTCTTGCGCATAAATCCCAACATTTTCTAGCTTTGGCAAGCTGAAATTTAAATGGATTGGTGTCCTATTTATTCCAGCTTTAATAATGAATTTAAGTTCCAATTTTGCTACAAATTTGATGCAATTCTAGCCGATCTAGTGAGCACCATGCTTTCAATTTCAACTCCAATATTTGATGCAATTCCAGCCAACTTTGCATATAATTTGAGAGGGAAGAATGCATCGGATGATAATCAATTGAGCAGCCTGTTTCAGCTACTTGTTTGGCAACCAATTTCAAGCCATCAAACAGTTTCTTATGCATGGTTAATGAATCTTGTGAGCTACTTGCTTAAGTCTTCTCCAGCTTGCTTAAACAAATGATATCACCGACCAAGAAGGCTGCAAAAGGACAGATTCAGCTGCTTGTTTTAATTGAAGACTCAAAGCTGCAATTCCATTAATCATGTTGGAAGCTCAAGTGAAGACATGCACCGAATTGTCCCAGTGAGCTGATTGTTTTTTTACCAAAATCAAGAGCACCAACTTAGCAATTGTCCAGCAGAATTGAAGAAAGAAAGCTGGAGTAGATTCTAGAGAATAACCAGGGCAGCAACAGGCTAGACAACCAGTGCCAGTCAAACTAGAATGCAAGGCAGAGAAAAACCGATGCAATGACAGGCACCTGTCATTTCTGTGCTCTGCCAAAACACGGAGTTTTGACCTCGTTTTTAAGCCTTTTCAACTTTTGTTAAGTTAGTTTAAGGTTTTTAGCTCTATAAATAACCCATTGTTTTAAGCCTTTAGGGATTCAATTTGATAGACAAAAATAGAACTTTCTTTGGAATCTCACCAAAACAAGATCATTTTGATCTTCTAGAGAGTGCCTTAGAACTTAGGGTTCTTAGTCATTTCTATTTGGGCTCTCAATCACTTTTGGTGAAGGTATTGAGTTGTCTTTTAAATTAAGAGGTTGGTTGTTGTGGAGTATTCTATAAAGGTCTTCCTAATTCTCCCAAACAAATCTTTGATGAGTCCTTTTTCTTTACATTGATTTGTTTTTCTTGTTTGTGTAATTGTTACCATTTCAACCCACAAGAAAATCACCACACAACAATTACAATGAGTGACTTTGTGTTTCTTAGATCAAACTTGATCTATGAGTGGGTTTCTTCAAGAACTTTTCTAAAGTTCTTGAGATACTTCAAGAGGGCTATTCAATTACTTGGCCTAGGTATTGAAATTGTCTACCAAATCAATTAGGTTAGTTGATTTTTAGCATTCACAAGAGATCAATCTAATTCTAAGCTTGAAAAACTTGATGAGTATAGGGAATTTGAGTCTTGTGCGTGATTGATCAAGAGTTGGGCCAAGATAATGAGAAACTTCAACTCAAGATCACATCATATATTTTGGTATTAGAGCTTAGGTTTTCATCAAGAGTTTTGCCTATTTTTAATTGCTTTCTTTGTTTAGTGTATAGATCTTATTTATTTCTTTGAAAATCTAACATCTATGAATGTTGTTGTGTTTGTTCTTTTACATTAATTCTACATCTTTTCTTGTGATCCATTGTGATTGTGTGAATTGTGTTGAAGACCTGAGAAAATAACAGGAAAAAAAAAGGAGATCAAAGATCTCCAATATAAAAAATTTGAAAATCTCAAAAAAAGAAAGAGACCTATTTTGAAATTGTGCGTGATCTTGCTATTGTGGGTTGAATTCTACTTGAAAAGTTGATGAATTGATGGGTAGAGATTGAATTGTGACCAATTGGGTTGAATTGCCTATTTGCCTACTAAAAACTTGTTATTGAGGCACTTTAAATCATTGAAATTTGGATCATAAATCTTTATCCTCAAGGTGTTCGATGAAATGCCAATTCTCTATTTTCTTTGAATTCTAAGTGTTTGATCATTTGTCTTGTGTTGATTGACCTCACTCTTTGAAATTCTTAACTTTTTGGTTTGTATTTGTTGATCACAATTGACTATTTGATTGAGTTTCGTGGATAATTGACATTCTCATGCTTGAGAAGTTTCATTGCCTTATTTGAGTTGATTAAGAACCTTGAGAAGAGTTTAGAGGCTTAAAAGGAGAAAGGGGTGAGATCATTTGAGCAAGTAAAAGCCTCAATTGAGTGATCTACACGAGGGCAAAGAGAGGATGTATATATATACATATATATTTACCTATTTTTCTTGTTTTCTTTTATAAGTACATCATGGCTAAATCATCATCTCTAGATTCCTTTTATTTTTAGGAAAATGGGAGACATCACATCCTTGTTCTTCAAAGGAGTATGTTCCAAATGGAGGAGCTGGAAGAAAGAGTCAACAAATGAAGCCATCTATAGGGAGACGTGAACAAAAGAAGGTAATGAAAGAGAAGTTAGGAGCAACAAAACGATCGTATAATATTTCTATGGTTGGGATGATCCAAAAGCTTACCTTGTTTGGGAAAGAACGATAGAACTTGTTTTTAATAATAAGGACTACATGGAGGATGAAAAGATGGTGCTAGTTGTTGAAAGTTTTCAAAGTCATGCCTTAGCTTGGTGGGAACAAAAGGTGAAATATATAAGAATATGGAATAAAACACGTATTACTACATGGGAAGATTGAAGAAGATTACTAGGGAATGACATGCACCAACACTCTACTACAAGGATGTTACTCAAGGCTCCAAGAGTGTGAAAGAGCCCCATGAAGAGTTGGAGATTGCTTTGGAGAGAGCTAACATCGTTGAGTATGAAAACGATAAAATGACTAGATTTCTCAATGGTTTGAATGAAGAGATTTGGGGAAGAGTTGAACCATACTACTTTGATTATCATGAGGATATGGTTCACATGGCCATCAAAGTTGAAAGACACTTCAAGGGTAGGAAGTCAACGCATGGGAAGTCTTATGAAAGCTCAACTTATGGTACTTCTTCAACGTCTAAGGTGCAAGTTGCTTGTTCTAATGCAGAGAAATCCAATCCCAAGAAGCAATAGGTGGAAGCTAAGCTAAGTGGTATGGGGAAAACACTAGCACAACCCACTACAAAAGAAGACTAAAAATGCTTCAAATGCAAGGAACATGGACATAGTGTATCATAATGGCCAACTTGTTAGAGATTTAAATTCTTAAGGGAGGATGCCACAACCACAAGTGAAGGGAAAGATGAGGATAGACCTCAAGGGAGTTTTGAAAATGAACAACTCCAAGAAACTCCTAATGAAGTGGAAGAAGTTGTTGAAAGGGTGGAAATTCAAGAGACTCCTAGTGAAGTGAAGAAGGTTGAAGAACATATGAAACTTCATGAAGGGGGACCACCAAAGAGAAATTCCATTTCTTGTATGTTGTATGATCTTTGAGAGACAATGTTAGGTGGTGATCAATGGTGAAAGGAGTGTGAACATGGCAAGTCAATATGTGGTTGACAGGTTGGGACTCAAATGCATGAACCATTCAAATCCTTACAAGCTTCAAGGGATGAATGAGATTGAGGGGTTTATGGTTCAAGAGCAAACTATGATTCCATTCTTTATTGGAGAATTTGAAGATGAACTGTTGTTTGATGTGATACCTATGAAAGATGGGCATTTGTTGTTGGGAAATCCATGGATATTGCAAAGAGGAGCTTTACTTGATATCCAAAAGAGAAAGTATGCCTTAAAGAAGGGTAGAATTTCATCTTATCTCATTGTCACCTCAAGTCATCCAAAGGGAACAAATGGGGCTCAAAAGAAAAATGGAAGAGTTATATGGAAAGAAGGAATTCTATGGTAGAAAAGAAGAGACTCCAACTGTGAGGAAAGAAGAACAAGAGAGAAAAGAAAATGGAGAGCTTGAGAGAGAAAAAGATTTTGAGATAAAAGAAAATGAGAGGGAAAACAAAATTGAGATTGAAATAGAAAAGAGTGTCATTGAATGAAGGAAAAGAGAGCTCATTTGCAAAAGAAAGTGAGAATAAGAATGCTTTGGTGAGGACATACAAAGAGGCTTTGATTTCTACACCCATTTCTAATATTGACTATTCATTTCTAGTGTTCTTGTGCTTAAATTTCCGGAATTTTAAGGCCTACTCATGGAGAAGGAAGGCAAGGACAACATGGTAATGAGTGACATGTTAAAGTGGTATACTCTCATCTCTACTCTTGGTGATAAAATGCTGAAATTTGATCATGAAAGAATTATTTCCTTGGTAAAGTATGTCTTCGGGAATGCTTATGATTTATGTGAACAAGGTGTTCTTGTTGATTCTTTGAAGCCTAAAGATTTCTTGACTAGTAGAATGAATTGAATATAAAGTATGTCTTTGGGAATGCTTATGACTGATGTGAACAAGGTGTTCTTGTTGATTCTTTGAAGCCCAAACATTTCTTGACTACTGGAAATGAATTGTATATCTCTAAGAACTTTTTGAATGAGATGCTAGATATCAGTCTTGTTGTGGAATCTTTGGACAAAGTTCTTGCATGTGATTGTGCTTAAAGTTGGAAGATAAGTTGAATATATTGAATTCTTTGAGCATGTTGATTCCTTGCTAGGAAGGGATATTATGCCTATGAATTCTATGTATAACTTGTTAACCATTAATCTTCATAGAAATAGCTTAAATTTATATTCTAATGAATTGAATTGTTTGAAGTGCTTGTATGAGAGAATCTTTAGAACATATTTGAATAGACGCACAAAATTTGTTTCAGATGATCGAGTATTTTGGATCTTTGATGTTGTAATCCTTAATAATAGTTTTTATCTTTGGGATCTAGTGTGCATACTCATTGTTGATTCTCTATTCTTGTTTATCTTATTTGAGATGTACTTCATTGTAACTCTTATGAGGAGTAAGTCTATGCTTGTTGAGAGTACATGTTTTGTTAAGTCTTTGTAATGAAACATGTCATGTTGAGGAGTTGAAGTTGTGAAGATTCATGACCTTGAGAACAACATGAATTTATGGACTTTTTTTCTTCATATGGATCTTAGATTCAAAGCTTATGGGACCTACGATGACATGCTTAGAGGAAGTTCTTTATGTGTTCTTGATTGTTCGAAGCAAGATAAATTCTTTGAGTTGTTGAATCTTGAGAATCATGAAGTTGTTGTGAGATATGATAGTTCTTGGTTCTTTGATATCTTATTTAGAAAGCATGTTTTCGCACTACATATGAAAAGGAAGTCTATGATCATTGGTGAATACTTGTTTAATTCTTGTCAAAGAGTATGCCAATGTCAAGATGAGAATTTGATCTTTAGTGATGTTGATATGCTTAATGTTGATAAAAACAACATGTTTACTATGAGTTTAATCTCTATTTGGCATGTTTGCTGGACCACATGATGCTATGATTTGTATTTTGTGCCATGAATAGAGATATGTTAAGATTTTGAAAGATTATGAAAAATACCCTGTTTTTGAAAGAGCATAATGATGTCCATCCTGATGAATTAATGACTTCTAGCATATGTGAAGGGTATATTCTTATTCATTTCACATATGTGTTTGATGTTTGTGATGGAGAGCATGTATCTGCCATGCTAAGGGATTGTTTATTGTACATAATGTCTTTGAATTCTAGGTTTAGAGAACTTTTGCATGATGCTTTGTGGGGTCATAGACCAATTGAATTCATGCCTTGTGCTTTAATTTATAGAATCTTGTTTCTTGGTTGCTACAATTGGCTTGTATTCCTCGTCTTTCTTCTTTGTTCTGATGAATTTCTTGCAGTGGAGAAGGAATACATGTCAATCAAAGAGAGACCACCAAATTAAAGAAGGGTATGGTAAGGCATTTTCAAGTTATAATTTCCATGATGGATAACTTTGTTCAAGCTTTGAGTGCATTGAACTCTTTGGTAAGTATTGTCTTGATGATTCAATGAAAGTTGGTGGCAATTCTCTTCTCAATGTAGAACTTGAAGATTCGAGGACGGATCCTCTTATGATGAGGGATGATGGAGATCAAGGATCAATCATATCATCAAGAATTGCATTCATGGAGGAGTTCAATGAAGGGAAGATTCATAGGAGAAGATGGGTTTATAAAGTCCTTTATTTGGAGTTTGGGAGATTGTGGAAGTTTTCAAGTCAAGGCTTTGCTAAGAATGATCTAAAAGGTAGCTTGAAGATTGATTATAAGGACTTGTAATTTAAATACAAGTATGAAGATTCAAGAATAAAGAAGACATTGGTGGCATATGTGCAAGACAAAGTAGAAAAAATAGATGATGTAATCTTGAGTTGAAGTTTCTCATTATCTTGGCCCAGTTTTTGATCAATCACATAGAAGACTCAAATTCCCAAGACTCATCAAGTTGATCAAACTTAGAATTAGATTGATCTCTTGTTAATGCTACCAATCAACCAACCTACTTAATTTGGTAGACAGTTTCAATACCCAAGCCAAGTAATTGAAAATCCCTTTTGAAGTATCTCAAGAACCCCAAAAAAGTTCTTGAAGAAACCTACACAAAGATCAAGTTTGATCTAAGAAATAAAAGTCACTCGTTGTAATTGTTGTTTGTAGAAAAGTTATATGAAGTTATGTGTCTTACAAAGATAATTATCATATGTAGTCCTAAAGACCTAAATTAATCTAATAATTCGTGGGTAGGGTAATTAGACATGATTACCCTTGAAACATATCAAAAATAACAAGCATAAAGAATGAAAGAAAATAAAAAGTAGTGTATGCGGACCAAGTGCCTGTCTAAGGTCGGATGGTGCATCAGACAGTGCCTGCTGGTCCGGCACCAATTGCCTTGTTCTCTGACTTCCTTGCTTGTTCTTTCACCCTTTGTGATGTGATTTCTTTGAAATTGGCTTCCTTAAAAACACACCAACTTGAAGAATTTTCCCAGGACTCACCTAGAGGTTCAAGTTATTACAATGACCTATGATGTTTTTCAATCATCAACCATTGTTTTGACATTGTTAGACAAATCAACAACCCAACGAAAGTGATGAAAAGCCCTAGAGTAGTTTTTCAAGAACATTAAGAGATTCTATGAAGAACACCCATGAAAGAACAAGTTTGATCCCAAAGGATTCTTCAATTTTATAAAATCATGTTTGACAAAGTTCGTAGTGAAAGACAAATGAAGAGAGTATTTATAGATCTAAACCCTAAAATAGCCTAACAATTCATCCTTGGGGTGTATGTACTTAACTACCCTCAATACATGTAAAAAATAACTAGAAGAAAGCATAAAAAACCATGAAAAAACCGAACATTTGTCAGGCTGGTAGGAAGGCCATCTAGCACTGGATAGAAGGCCAGACGTTGGGCTGGATGGCTACTGGAATGATGCAACAGGCTGTTCACTTGTGTCCGGCTCCGGATAGGGTACCGGATGCCGAACCGGATAGGCACTGTTCCAACTCCGTTTCGCTTGTTTTCTTGGCCTTCTTTGGTTCTTTTTTCTTGGGTTGTCATGGCTTGATTTTTGGTGTTCCATATTGTGTTTTTCAAGCCACTTCAACTCTTCATTAGCCTTAAACTTGAAGTGTAAATCTTTATATGTAAATCTCTATACATTTGCAAGAACACCTCTAAAGGAGACTGCAAGTTCTTTCATTCTTTGAGCCATTTGATCCAAGACTTTCTTCATTCTTGAAGTTTCATACTTGTATTTGAAATACAAATTCTTGTACAAGGCTTCATTGCTTAGCATTATATTTCTCTCATTCTTGAAGTGCAAATGCCTATAAGCATGTTTTCTTCTATAAACTTCATCTACAATGCATCCTTCCTTTGATGCCTTCCAAGATAGCTCCTTGACCCCTATCACTTTGTTCCATGCCTAGTCTTGCCTTCAATTTTCACTCTTCGTAAACTTGAACTAGGGTCTTTTAGGTACATTTTCTATCCTTAGAACTCCTCAAATAACCCTTCATTGTTGCAAACATGGATCAATTGCTTTGTTGGCTCAACCTGATCAAGTGTAGATCTCTTCATCATTGTGTTCCAAATCAATTAGCTCTACTTTGTCTTGCACATATGCCACCAATGTCTTATTTATCCTTGAATCTTCGTACTTGAATTTAAAATACAATTCTTTATAATCAATCTTCAAGCCACCATTTGGATCATTCTTAGCAAAGCCTTGACTTGAAAACTTCCATAGTCTCCCAAACTTCAAATAAAGGACTTTATAAGCACATCTTCTCCTATGAATCTTCCCTTCATTGGACTCCTCCATGAATGCAATGCCTGATGATTCCATTGATGATATGATTGATCCTTGATCTTCATCAAACCCCATATCTACAAAGACATTAGTTCTCATCTCATCCTTAGGGAAATCCCATGTCACAAACATAGAATGAGAACAATACCTTTGAAGCTGCAGACTCTTTCTTGACACTCATCCTTTGATTGTTGGGATGAACTACTAGCTTATAATCTTCTAACCTATTCCCTATTTTCTAGGTGAATAGAAAATATGTCTAGAGAGATTTTGATAGAGTGGAGATGTTGCTTACGATTATTTTTTGAGTATCTAAAAGACCGGTTATGTTGGGATATTTATAGAATCCCAAATAATCTAATTAGGTTAATTAAAAAACTTTAGGGCTCTATGGGCCAAAAGCCCAATAGGCCGAAGTAAAATAAATTGAAAAGGTTATTTATTAAAGTACCGAAATAATTATTTTAGGTCTTTGACCTAATGAATAATTAATTAGGCCTTTAATTAAGAAAAGATGTTTTTTAATCCGAAAGGATTCTCTTAGTTGTTTAAAAAATGTTTGTAGAATATGTTTTTGCAAATTATAAATAGAGAGCTATTTATAGCCTCAACAATAAGAAGCCCTAAGAAAGATTGAGGACTTGATTAACCTTTTAAACTAGCTTAAAACATAAAGATAAGTCATTAAGATTAAGTGGAATCATCCAAAAAGAGTCAAGATAGCATTGAGATAAAACAACGGCTACTGCTATCCGGTGCCTGATCAGGAAGTGACTAGCATCGGATGCAGAGCAGGATAGCTACTGGAATTTTCCAGTGACCATCTGTTTTTGCTATCCGGCACCGGCTTGGTTACTTTAGAGTGCCGGATGGTGCTCTTTTGTGCCATCCAATGCTTGCTTGTGCCATCTTGGCGCCGCACTCATTTTGCATCATGCCAACTTCTTCCCAAGCCTTCCAAGGCTCTTCAACATGATCTCCAAAGCTCTTAAGGGCTTGCTCCTTGATTGTACACTCCTCATTGATATCTTCTATCATCAATAAGTTAAATTCCTTCCTTGGTTGATCTTCATCCTTTAGTGGTTGTTCTTCAAAGAATGTTGGAAAGTCAGCCATTCCTTCTCTTTTTTGTACAAATGTGATCAATGCTTCTTTCATCTTCAAAGTATTATTCTTATACTTGAAGTATAAGTCTTTATATGTATGAATCTTCAATCCATTCAATGCATCTCTCCTTGAAGCCCTAACTCCATCTTCTTTAGAATTGAACTTGAATCTTCTCTTCTCCTCATATGGTAACTTCCATGAGTTCTCCAATGTCTTGATAGCTCCTTGATATCCATCATTCCCCCACAACTCAAAAGGATTTGACCTCAAATCTTTATGTCCTATATAGAAAAGAGAATGATCACTAACATGGATTGAAGAATCAAAAGAATACTTACCAATTAACTTCAAGTTCTCCTTCATGGAAGTTAGAACTTGACAATGTCTTTCCATACCCTTCTTTAGAGGTGGTGGTCTTTCTTTGATAGATATGTATTCCTTCTCTCCTTCAATAATCTCATTGGAAGAAACATCATAGATAAGGAATACAAGCCACTTAAAGCAACAAAGAAACAAGGTGCTAGCATTTAGAGCAAAAGACAATAAGACATTAAATCCTATTGGTTTATGACCCCATAAACTATGATATGAAGGTTCTCTAAATCTATTATTCAAAGACATTATGTTCAAGAAACAATCCTAAAAATATCTTATATATGTCCTCCATCAAAAGCATTAAACATATGTATAAAAGGAATAAGTAAATAACTCTTCACATATGCTAAATCTCATTAAATTATCAAGATGGACATCATTATGCTTATCAAAAAACAGGGGATATGTCTAAGATTTCCTAAATCTCATCTTATCTCTATTCATGGCACAAAACATAATCCAATCATCAAATAGTTCCACCAAACATGCCAAATAGAAACTAAACACATAGATAGCACATAGATTTCATCTATCTATATGAAGTCTATCACCTGCACTAAAGATCAATTTCTCTTCATGATATTGATATGCCTTATCACAAAAATTCAACAAACATGCTCCCACAATCATAGATTTCATTTTCATGTGTAGTCCTACAACATGCTTTTTGAATTAGACTTCTAAGGACTTAGGACTACCATTGGTACTCTCAAAGGTAATTTCATGACTCTTAAGATTCAACAAAACCAAAGAATTCATCATGCTTAGAATACTCAAGAACATGTAAAGCACCTTGTGTATTCATATTATTATGACATTCACAAATTTCCAACAAACAATGATTTTCAATAAGCTTGGACTTTCTTCTCACATCAACAATGAAATAGATTTTACATAAGAGAATCAATGACTTAGAATCAACAATGAATAAACACATGAGACCACAAAGATGGAAGTTTGAATCAAGGATGGTAACATCCAATATCCACAATAATCAATCATCCAAGATAAACTTTGAAATTTCATTCATGTATATCCCAAAGTCATTCAAATATCTGAATTCATAAGAATATGATTTCAAGTTATTCCCATGACTATCAATTATCAACAATTCACACATAGAATCCATAGGCATGAATATAGCAATTCCATCAAGCAAAGAATAATCATGCTGATAAACTTCATCATGTATGACTTGTCTTGACACATCAAACACATACTCACAAGCATATTCTTTTACAAGTGATTCCTTCACAAACTCAAAATCCATAAAAATTGTCACTAAACTCAACGAAGTACAAGACATGCTTTCTCTAAATAATAAATCCTCATGATAAAGAAATTTCACTAGAACACCTTGCTTACGAACATCAAGCATTTCTACACACAGACTTAGTCATAGAAAGCAATTTTACATGTTCAAATTTCAACAAACTATCACCAAGTGTAGAAATAAGAGTGTACCTCTTCAACATAGCATTCATCTCCCTTTTGTCATTTTCCTCCTTCATCTCGTTTACTCCTTTAGAAACCTAAAAATTAGGGACAAGAAAACTAGATAATGAATGGTCAATGTCAGAAATAGGGATAAAATCCTCTTTGCTCCTTTTGAGAACCAACGCACTCTCATTCCCTCTTTCTTTTTCATGAAAGCTCTCTTTTTGTTCACTCAAATCTTGCCTCTCAAAGACACTCAT
>JAOXNR010054750.1:0-12033 GCA_028571225.1 Parsonsia alboflavescens | reverse complement strand
TCAACCAAATATTCCTACAAACAAAAATCAAGCACAGGGAAGTAAAATATATCTAAAATAACATAATTAAGCTAAGTGACATAAGAAAATGGCATAAAAAGATCATAAAACTTAGCATAATTATGGGCAAATCAAGCTTCCTTGATATTACAACAATGAAGCTCAAGGTCCGAATATCTAATTTCAAGACCTCGCAATAAATGACTTACATAATTAACTTAGAATTGTAAACCTAACCTTTCTACCAAAAGTATCAAGCTAATCACTTTCTTGGTTACAGTGAGGTCCATCATAAGCTCTTCTCCAGATCTGGGTGAAACAGCCTGTGGAGGTATTCCGAGGAATTCTTTCAACTTCACAAAATTCAATCTGACACTCCTTGGACCACTGGAATCCATCGAGCTTCTTTAAGACATTTTAGAATTTCTCTCCTTTGTCAGCCATTTTGCTAATGAAGCGACTTAGTTTTGCCATCTTCCCTGTTAAGCTCTGGACTTCTTTGATGTTTCTAAGCGGTTCCATGTCCAGAAGTGCCTTTATCTTATCAGGATTTTCATCAATACCTCATTCTGATATGAAACCCAAAAACTTTCCCACTGAAACTTCAAAAGTGCATTTCTCAGGATTAAGTTTCATGTGGGTAGATTTCAATGTCTAAGTCTCCCTTATGTCTTCAATGAAGTCCTCTGAGGTCTTGGACTTGATTACTACGTCATCCACACAGACCTCAATGTTTCTTCCTAGCTATTTCTTGAAAACTTTATGCATAGCTCACTGGAACTCTACCCCTTCGTTCTTCAATCTAAAAGGCATTTGGGTGTAGCAATAGGTCCAAACCTCGGTTATGAATGACGCATCTTCCATATCCTCCAATGCCATTGGTATCTGATGATATCCCTTGTATACTTCCAAGAAACAAAGCCATTGACATCCGGCCATTGAATCAACCATCCAGTCGACGCTTGCAAGTGGATATGAGTCCTTTTGGCAATATTTATTGAGTGTGGTGAAATCTAGACACATCTTCCATTACCCTTCTTTCTTTGGTACGACCATTGGATTGGCCAGCCATTCAGGATACACCACTTCTTTCAAAATTATAGCATTGAGAAGAGCTTGAATATCTCAAGCTATGACTTTGTTTCTTTTTGGAGCAAATGTTCTTTTCTTCTGTTTCACTGGCTTAACTCCAGGTCTCAGACCAAACTTTTGTTTCCCATTATTCCTGTCAATTCCTCCAAGGTCGATAGGTTTCTAAGCAAAGACCTTTAAATACTCTTGAAGTGAATCAATCAGCTTTCCCTTGACTTTGGAAGGCAATACCTCAAATATCTTTATCCTTTTCCCTTGATTGGATTGTAGATTTGTCATCTTCCTTCGAAGGTCAATAATATCGACCTGCAAGGTCGTTGTTGAGTCCTCTACATGTCCTTCAGCAAGGTAGCATTTTAAGGCTACTTTTCTATCTCCTTCCAAGCTAATCAAGCTATCACCAACTTGATTCCTCATGCAGTAGCTTAACAAAGAGATTTTGGCCTTCAGGTCTAGAAGTCCTTTCCTTCCAAGAATTGCATTGTAGGTTCCTAGTGCATCTACCACAAGCCAGTCCCGATTTCTGTAACTCCTTTACCGTTTACATAGGCTATAGTTGGAACTCGCAAAATTCCTTCAGAAGATTGTGCTGCCACTGAAGCTTGTCAAAGTTGCATCTAACTTTAGCAGCATGCTCTTGTCTTTTCCCATTTGATCAAATTCCCTTTTGTATAAGACATTCACTGCACTTCCAGTATCTATAAAGATTTTTTGGACAAAAAATTCTCCAATTTGGAAAGATACTGAGAGGGTTTCAGCATCTGCTCCCCGAGCTTGCTTTGATCTCCTCTCAATCGAGTTGATCTCTCTTACTAGAGGTCATTGCTGATTAGCTGTTGTAGTTGGTGAGTTTGCTAGAGCTACATTTTTTCCCCGGATTTCTTGTAGGTGGCCTTCATCAATCAATCTCTCTATTTCTAGTTTGAGGTCGAAAAGTCCTCTGTGAGATGAGCATGGTTTTTATGGTAATGACAGAACTTTGTCAAATCTCTCTTTTTTCCAAAGAGGTCTTGTTGGCTTTAGAAGATCATTCATTTCCATGACCACTAAGATTTCTGCTAGCGAAGTTGTCAGAGGGGTAGGAATTGTCTTCCTCTTCTTGTCCATGGGTTCTCCCTTCGAATGGAAGTCTTTCCTGTCCCGCATGGATGCTTGTGGGCTCTTAGGTCCCTGTTGACTTCTTTTTCTGTGGTTAAGGTGAAAACTAGAATCTTCTTTGGGACTACCGTCTCCTCTTCTTTGACCAATTTGTCGAGGAGTATTTGTAGCTCCTTGATTGTCTTCACTGGTTCTTCTACCAGCCTGAGTTCTACATAGCACCCTTTACAATCCCTACTTAAATGCAGTGATATAGATTGCATCATTCTTTAGCTCAATTTCCACCTCATCATCATTGAACTAGCTGTAATAACTCCGGGTGCTCTCACTGACCTTCTATCTACTATTGAAGAGGTCATTGATATCTTTTTTGCATCTCTTGCTTCTTTGGTAGTTTTTAAGAAATAACTTCTTTAGCAGTGTCCAACTTGAGATGCTTGCTTTTGGAATGCTTTTAAACCATGACTGTGCTTTCTTGGTCAGTGTAGACTGGAATGCCAAAAAAGCGAGACATTTGACATGGTTGGGATATTCAAACATCTCCATATAAGAGATGTATTCATCAATGCGTTGTAATGGTTTAAAAGTAAAGCACCATCAAACTTTCCTTTGACCTAAGGTGCTTTAAATCTTAGAGGCATACGAGCTGTTCTGATACTATGGACAAATGGGGACGATTCAGATAAGTCCACATTACTGTAAATTTCTTGATCTCCATTTCCTTCCCGATTTGCTTGGAGGGTCGCTCTCCTCAGTGGATTTAGGGCTACCTAGGCTTATCTAAGAGGTATCCTTTCTCCAGAAGGTGTTCTCAGTGAGTTCCCTTGCTCATCTGGGCTTGTTGCTTGTTGTTGACTTCTAGAAATTGCTGCTTGGTTAAGTCTATCTCGTAGGTCATAACTACAACCATTGCGTAGAGTTTCTTTGAGGTTCGTTACTGGTGATGCTCTACTTGTGTTACTTTTTTATTGGATCCTTACCCCACGAGCTTCTCCCTATGCTAGTTTTGCTTCTCGACCTTCATTATTATGTTTTTGGACCTGTGGAAGGTCGCTTCTCACTTCTGGTGGTGGGGATGGATCCAATTGAGGGTTATTCTGTTGTCTTGAGTCTCTAGGTCACTGTGTCTCTCTTTAGGATAGAGCTAGGCTACAACCAGTTGATGAGGGTTATTCTATTGTCTTGAGTCTCTAGGTCACTGTGTCTCTCTTTAGGATAGAGCTAGGCTACAACAAGTTGATGCATTGTCCCTCCTACCTGATATGCCTTCTGATGCTACAACCATGCTTTCCAGGAGGTCGGCTAGAATAGAGATAACTTCTTCTAGATCTATGGGGTCTAGGAGCATTGTCACTATTGTTTGGGTTTTGATGTCTTTGCTTCATCTCTTCTTGTTCCGGAGGATTATCAACTGGGGCTCTACGACATGGACCAAACCGTGTCAGTCTTGGCATCAATGTTGGATCAACCATACTAGTTATATTATTGTTACTTTCTTCTTGGACTACATCGTCTGGAAGAGGTTCTCCAGTTTGTAGTTGAGTTCTCTCCGGTGGTAGGCCACTTCATGGTGGTTTGACTTGTGTTGGCTGTGATCTTGTCATCACAATTTCTATGCTTTTCTTTGTGTCTAGAAAAAATTTCTTAAATAGAGTGTTCTTCCCACATACGGTGCCAGAAGTCATGGAGCTCAAAAACAATCTCCGGGTCACCCTGAACCGTGATGGCACCTGTAGTCATAGCCTAAAAGAAAATCAGATCTCCAAAGCGGGCTATCGCCCTGAGGATAACTCCGATGCCTAAGTCAGTATTCGATGAGAATAAAATTGAATGAGTTCCATTTGTCTAATATGTCTATGATTTGACCATGTATATAGAGTTATCAATTACCATTTAGGTGAAGCTACCTTATTAGGGTTGATCTCTATTATGTGAAAGTGGGTATTTAGGATAATTGTGAGATCATATCCAGCCAATTGTTACTAGAATCGTGGAGCTTACATAATCGGAGATGTCTTGCCATGCACATCTCTGGCGTATGTGCTTGCAAGGTCACCACTGACTTATAAACTATCTTCGCGAACTTCCAGTGAGCATCTAAGGTCATGATGAGTTTTCTAGAGGTCGTGATGAGTCATTTAAGTCTTACCATGTGTATCAAGTGTTGTAGATATTTTTTTCATGGCATGGAAGATTTATGAGAAAAGGTTAGAGCTCATTGGTTCGTAGCTTGTGGTCCAGCAAGAAATTTCTTTAGCTCATAGAAGGTCAGTGACCTTGGAGGTCAGTGGTCAAAACGTCATTGTCCACTTCCCTCTCCATATTGATTCCAGATCTTCTATATTCGGGTCGTTCAGGTCAAACCCGTTTTGACCATCACTTACCAAATAATCTTAATTGTACTAGTAAAAACTAAAAACTAATTTTACACATGGGGAATCATTTTGATTCTTGAAATCTATGGACGAAAAAATAATGGCTTCTTAAATTTAATTCTTTATCATTTCTGTGTGATGGTGCTTGGAAGAAGCCTTAGAGTCACCCTCTACCGTGATGACATCAGTGATTGGAACCTAAGAAGAAAAGGATTAGATCATCGGAGTGGGCTGTCGCCCGAGTAATAGCTGCGATGCCTAAGTCAGTATTCTAAGAGAGTAATCTTGAGTAAATTAGCTCAATCTACCGTGTCTTGTCTGTAGACTAAGTGTGATTCGATAACATATCTAATTTAAGTTACCTCTTTGATCAAGGCTCTTCAATTATGTGACAGTTGGCAATTAGGATAACTATGAGATCATATCATATCCCGCCAATTGCTCTTAGAATCGTGGAGTTTTCCTAAGTTGGGATACCTTGCCATTTACATCTCCGGTAGAGAGCTACAAGCTAACTAACTACCTCTAAACCAACTTCACGCCCTGCCCATGGAAACCAAACATCTCGACAACCTTTTCTGGGAGGTCACGACTAGTGATTATAGACTCTTGGAGTATGTTAGGAGTTGCACACATTTTGTCATGGCATGGAAGGTGTATCAGATGAGTTGGAGCTCATTGGGTCGAAGGTCGTGGTCCGGTGAGACCTCTCGTGAGCTCATTTTGGAGGTTAGTGACCTGGGAGGTCGGTGGTAGGAGGTCCCTACCCACCTTTCCTCTTAACTTGTGAGACTTTCGGTATTACGGTCTGGGCTTGAGCCCATTCGGGTCCATTTATCCATGTTATGCCCATTTCTCCCATCATTACCCCCTTTAGGCCCAACGAGCTCAAACGTAATGACACCTAAATTACCATCTTTAAGTCAAAACCTTTGAAGGGTCGCTCATTTTTTCTATAATGGCTAATTTTGGGAGGTGACATGCCTTATTAGTTTTAGCAGTTGCATCGTTTCCTGGTGTACCGAATACTTTTCAGCAATCCAAAGGACTCCTTATTTCATATAAATTTGGAGGTTTTCGAAGATTTCAGGATTTACCTAAACTTTTTTCTTGCTCACAGAACTTTGTTTCTGCAAAAATCATATGAGTCCCTTTTGAACTCTCTCTGCTTCTCGGTTCGACGGTTATTTCAGGGTCCAGAACATCTTATCTCCTTCCTTAATCCTTCAAGACTTTAATGAGTGAATTCTCTCCTCCCCACCCCTCATTATTTTCAGGAAAATTTTATCTTTTCTTCCTTCTTAGAAAAAGAATGTCTTCTGCTTCTTTCCATGAGTCCTCTATGCCTAGCACTCCCTCTCCTCTTTCTGGAGAAGTAGCAGCTCTCTTTTCCCCATGTAGACCAAAAGAATGGGGTATTTTATTTGCCCAATATCTGCTAAGGCTCCCCGAGTGGCTAGTAATTTTTACCATCCCTCGGAATTAGGGATTTTTTCTACGTCTTCTTGCTTAGGACCTTTTGAAATTTTTCGAATTAGTGGGGAGAGGGACTTGGAGAGGGAGGACATAGTTGCTGCTAGGGAGTCTAAGCAGCCTAGCAGTCGTTGTGACAAACACATAGTCCTTCACCTAACCAACCTCAGAGGGGGCACTTTTCTGCAATATTTGCATCCTCTGTCCATAGACAGTGCCCATTTTTTATACTTCCCCATTACATAGCTTGTTCCCAACGCTATGCCGAAAATAGTTGCGTTCATTGCGACTTGCCACCTCTACTGGGTTCCAGTTTCCTTGGAGCTCTTTAGATGCTTCTTTTAAGGTCGGTGTCTTCTCGGCACCGAAGAGTACTACTATGGGGTACCTTCAATTCAACCCCCGATACACGCTAGTAGGTAATTTTCAATCCTCGAGCGGGGATTGGAAAATTTCTTTATTCTTTGCTAGGCTTCCCAATAATTTGATCCAGTACAAGCCTTACTTAGATAGGAATATGAATAAGACTTTTTACAATGGTCTTCCTACCCTTTCTGTTGAATAGGAGAGGGACCGGGCACTCCTGATTAGCCTGGCTCGCTCTGATGTTGTAAAGGTAGGGTGTAGCTTGCCAATCTAGCCTGTCACTTTTCTTCATCCTATTGGACTAGGGAGTCTTGTAGATCGCGGCCTCCCCTCCTTTAGGAATGCTATGGGAATTACCCTTGCTGGTAGGGAGTTTCTTTGTTTTTTTTTTTTTTTTTTTGTGCTTTCAATAAGTCTATTGTGAAATTTGTGTACTAACATGTTTCTTCTTCTTCTTTTTTTTTTTTCCTTGTTTGGACAACAATGAGGATTGCTTAGCTTTTGAAGTCTGCCTCCCAAGTGCCACTAGTGGCCCCAGCAACACTGCCAATGCCTCTTCCGCCATTGCTGCTGCAACTACTACTCCAACCCCTATTTAGAGGTAGCTGGAGCCATTCCTTTTCCTGAGGAGGTCGGAGGAGTCCTCTCCTCTGGTGGTGCATATTGTGAGGATGGAGAAGAAGAAGAAATCATAATCTTAGCAGGCCATTCAGAAGCTCGCAAAACAGCGACCTCGGTGCTCCTCTTCAGAGCAGTCTTAGTTCTACTTGCCACAACTATCTTTTTGCTCTGGCTCTGAGGCATAGGAGACCAAGCACCATCAATGCCATCGTTACGAATCACAAGGATGAGGGCATCAAGGATGAAGAAGGCATTGATGATATTTGTTTAAAACAAGGAAGAGCGACTTGACTTCGAAGCCATGTTCAAGATTGATGAACTTGAACAAAAACAAACAAGGAAGGAGTATAACTTATGGGAGATTCAAGGCCTTGAGGATGAAGATGGGAGGATTCTAATTGAAGATCAAGGCTTTGGACACCTTAGAAATGAAGTTGGGAAGCCTAGGAAAGCTTGGAATGAAGATGGCACAAAGTAAGACGAAGCTGGTGTAAAGATGGCTCGAGAAGAGCATTGAAAGGATGGCAACAGGGCATGCGGTGCCCTACAGTACCTCAGCAGGGGCCGGATGGAGAGAATCAGACAGAAACCGATGCCATCAGGCATTGCATCCGGTTCTACTACAAGTTGCAATCGGCGCCGGGCAGCAACGAGACAACTTGCCAAATGCGTTGAAAACTCATCAATTAACAACTTGCCTCTTCTTATTTTCGGTCCTTGATCATTGTTAGACTTGTTTAAGAGTTTTGTTTAGGGTTTCTACTCCTACTACAAATAGGAGCTCATATGTAATTCATTAGAGATTTTAGACAAACAGAAATTTTCTTTAGAAACTTTCCAAACCAAGATCAAACCTGATCTTCTTGAGAGTGTTCTTAGAACTTCTACCTAGGGTTCTTAGTCATTTCTCCTTGGGCTCTCAATCACTTTAGGTGAGGTATTGAGTTGTCTTTACAAATCAAGAAGTTGGTTGTTGTGAATTATTCTATAAAGGTCAACTTAATCTCCCAAAAACTAACCTTTGATGAGTCCTTTCACTACACTTTGATTTGGTTCTCTTGTTTGTGTGAAACCTAAATCTTCAACCTACAAGGAAATCACATCATCTTTTGGTATCAGAGCTTGGTTATCATCAATGGTTTGACTATCTTATTTGCTTTCCTTGTTTTTAAGTGCTAAGATCATATCTTTCTTTGAAATTCATATGGTCTTGTATGTGTTCGTTGTTTTGTTCCTTTTACATCTATCCTAGTATTCTCTTGTGACTCTTTGTGTTTGTTGGAATTAAACCTAAGACAAAGCTAGGGTTAAGTTCCATTTGTTGAGTGTTCATCTATCACTACCAAAAAAAAAAAAAAAACAAGAGAAAGAAAATTTTCGGTTGTGCCAATTTGAAAATTGTGAGATTTCTTGTTTAATCCTATTGAAAATGATTGGGTTGAAGTTGGAAATTGAAGTTTGATTGTGTTGGATTTGCCTATTCTCTATCAATTTGAAAATCAAGGGAATTGGGTTGTTGAATTCATTGATAAATTTGTTCACATTTTCATTGCCCTCTAGGTGTTTGATAAAATGCCTCTTTGAGAATTTCTTTGGATTCTAAGTGATTGCTCTTTGTCTTGAATTCATTGACCTTAATTTTTTGAAACTCTACTTTCTTGACTCCTATTTGAAGATCATCAATTGATCAACTAATTGATTTGTGTGGATCATTTTTGGTATTCTTGCCTAAGTGATTTGCAAGTTGCTCATGTGAGTTGATTAAGAACTAGAGTGGAAAAAGGCATTAGGGGTGAGTTCAAAAGAGCGAAAAAGAGCCAATGGAAGAAGTGATACATGAGTGACAAGTGAGGTGCAATATTCCCCTATTTTTCTTGTCTTTCTTTGTAGGTAAATCATGACAAAAGGAACATCTTCTTCATCAAATGTTGTTTTTAGTGAGAAGGATAAAGCTCTTATGTCCCGCATCATGGAAAAGATGGAACAAATGTCTAAAGCTATGGAGGACATGAAAAGAGGCATTGCAAACAACAAGGTCGACATAAGAAGGGTAAATGAACACCAAATTAAACTTCCTAGAAACCATGTGCAACAAGGAGGAAGCGGAGATGAATATCAACCTTGTTCTTCTAAGGAGTATGTGCCAAATGGAAGAGTTGGAAGGAGGCAACAAGTAAATCATGATGAATTTTATGACTTTGAAGTTGAGGAGAGGCCTAGGAGGGATAGATACATATCCACTACTCAAGGTTCCAAGAGTGTTGGGGACTACTTGGAAAGAAGGGAGTTAGCCATGAAGGGAACTAACACTAAAATGGATAGAGAAGCTTCAATGGCTATATTTCTCAAAGGGTAGAGAAAGGAGATTAAAGAAAGAGTAGAACCACACCTGTTTGTTGATCTTGAGGAAATGGCACAAATGGCCATCCAAGTTGAAAGAAGCTTGGAGAAAATAAAGTCATCATATGTGAGATCTTATAAAAGCTTAAGTCTAATTACTTCTTCATCAACTAAATACAAAGAATATGGCCATAAGACTTCACATTATCCAACATGGGAGAGCTTGGAGCCTAGAAATGAAGACACCTCAATCACCAATGAAGTTAAAGGTGAAATGGGTCTTCAAGAAATTGTCGAAAATGAGCAAGTCCAAGAGTTCCATGAAGTGAGGGAAGAGATTCCAATTATGAGAGAAGAGATTCCCATTGTGAAAAATGAGAGAGAAAAAGAACAAGAGAGAATAGAAAAAGGAGAGCATGAGAATGAAAAAGATTTTGAGGGGCAAAGAGAGTGGAAAAATGAGAGTGAACTTGAGTAAGAAAAAGAGATCGAGAGCAAAGGAAAGAATGAAATTGAAAAAAGGAGATGAAAAATGAAAATTCATATGAGAAAGAAAGAGAGAGTGAGAGTGCTTTAGTGGGGAACAAAGAGATTTATATTCCTACTTCTAACATTGAAAGTTCTTTTTCTAGTGTTTCCTTGGCTAGGATGCAAGACTTAGAAGGCCTAATCAAGTCGAAAGAAGGCAAGGACAACATGGTAATGGATGCTATGTTAAAGTGGTACACTCTTATCTCTACCCTTGGTGATAGATTGTTGAATTATGAGCATGAAAATATGTGTCCTATGATTAAGCATGATTGTGGAAATGTTTATGATGTTCATAAGCAACATGCCATTGTTGATATTCTTGAGCATAATGATTCCTTGTTTAGAGAAAGTGAGTCTTATACTTTTATAAGTCTTGTTAAAGCTTTCATGGATTTTGAGTTTGTGAAGGAGTCATGTGTGCAAGAAAATGATGGTAGATATTTTCTTGATTATGGTTCTAGAAATGAGATTCATGCATATGGAAGTAAGTTGTGTATCTCTAAGAGCTTTTTGATTGAAATGCTAGATCTTAAGCTCGTTCGGGAATCATTTGTGGATGAGCATGCTTGTGACTATGTGTTTGATGTTTCCAGACAAGTCATACATGGAGGAGTTTATAAGTATTGATAATTGAATCAAAAATTTGATGTTTCCATGCCCATGGATTCTATAAGTGAACTATTGATAATTGATAGTCATGGGAATAACTTGGAGTTCTATTCTCGTGGTTTGAATTACTTGAATTTCTTGTTGAAGCATATCTTTGAATCATATATGAGTAGACTTTCGAAGTTTGTTATCGATGACCGAGTATTGTGGATATTTGATGTTACAATTCTTGGTAGCTATCTATATCTTTGTTGTCTAAAGTGCATAGTCAATATGGATTCCAGGTTCTTGTTGATCTTGTTTGAGATGTACTTCATTGTGATTCATATAATAAGAAAACTTATGCTTGTCGAGAATAATTGCTTGAAAGAGATTGATGATGAAGCATGTCATGTTGAGAGGTTGACTTTTGTTGAAATTTTTAAGTTTCATGACTTACATAACAACATGAATGCTTGGATTCCATATTTTCTTGAGATGGTTAGATTCAAAGCTTATTCATGTTAATATGCTTAGAATTGGTATCTTATGTGTTCTTAAATGTTCCACATATGATAAATTCTTTGAGTCGTTGAACCTTGAAAATCATGAAGTTGAATTTGTGAGATATGATAGTCCTAGAGTCTTGGATATCTTGTTTAGAAAGTATGTGTTAGGACTACATATGAAAAGGAAGCCTATACTCATTGGTGAATACTAGTTGAATTCTAGTGAAAGAGTATGGCAATGTCATGGTGAGAATTTGTTCTTTAGTGATGTTGATAAGTTTCAAATTGATGAAATCAATGAGTTTTCTGTGTTTCATCTATATTTGGCATGATTTGTGGAACTGATGTTATGATTTGAGTTTCGCGCCAAGAATAGAAATATGTTGATATTTTGGAAATTTTTGAAATATTCCCTGTTTTTAGAAGAGCATCATGCTATCTATCTTGATGAAAGTTTGAATCCTAGCATATTTGAGGGCCATTTTCTTATTCATTTCACACATATGTTTAATTTTTTTGATGGAGGATATGTGTAGACCTTGTTAAAGGATTACTTTTTGAGCTTAGTGTGCATAAATTCAAGAATTGAAGTTCTTTCATATCATCTTCATGGGGTCATAGACCAATGGGAATTAATGCCTTATTGTCATATACTTTGAATGATAGAAATGGGTTTCTTAGTTGTTCTAAATGGCTAGTAGTCCTTGTCTATGTTGTTTCTTTAATGTGCTTCTTGAAGGAGAGAAGGAATACATATCTAACAAGGAGAAACCACCACCTCCAAAGAAATGTATGGTAAGGCATTATCAACTTCTAACTTCCACAAATGAAGACTTGAAGTTACTTGGTAAGTACTCTCTTGATTCTTCAAACCTTGTTAGTGATCATTCTCTTCTCTATGTACGATTTGAAGATCCGAGGACGAATCCTTTCGAAGAGAAGGGGAGTGATGGAGACCAAGCCGTTGGGATTTATGCCCAAAAAGGCTATCATTTTCTGAGAAAAGTGTAAAATACTATAATCTAAATAAGTAATTTTTT
>JAOXNR010054749.1:0-12034 GCA_028571225.1 Parsonsia alboflavescens | reverse complement strand
AGAATTGAGGAAGAAGCTGTGAAAGTCGACCTTGAAAGGTTACGGACTACATCCATTCGGGATAGAGAGGAATATGTTGTATTAAATCTACCAAAGGAACCAAATGTTCTAGTGGTTATCCTCCAGAAGACCTGTGGATGTAGGAGATGGGAAGTGGAAGAGATACCTTGCAAACATGCCACTATTGTTGCCAAGTAAATTTTTGGTCTATTTCCTGACTTATCTGCTAAATTTAGAAGGTTCATTCGAGACATTAGTTGTCCATTCAAGAGAAAAGGGTCCATTATAGAAACGAGAGTCGAGATTCGAGATAAAAGAATCCCAGATTCGAGACCCTAGAGTTGTCAATTCGAGATTCGAGACCAATTGTGGTCCATTCGAGACCCATCCCTTCCATTTGAGATTCGAGACAAGAGAATCCAAATTCGAGATCCTAGAGTTGTCCATTCGAGATTCGAGATCAATTGTGGTCCATCCGAGATCCACGCCCTCCATTTGAGACCTATCCCTTCCATTCGAGACCCAAGTATGGTCTATTCGAGATTGGAGACAAGTGTGGTCCATTCGAGCACAATTCATCCATTCGAGATCCATGTCATCATTTGAGACTCAAGTGTTTTCCATACGAGATTCAAGACCAAGTGTGGTCCATGAGAAACCCAATTCTTCGATTTTTTTTTTATTCTACAAGCATGTAATTAGATATTTCCACAACTCATTTACCTTAATTCTTTTTTATAAGGAAACTGGGGTTCACTATTACAGTCTATGTCATGGTCATTCATTTGATACGGAAAAGCTGAGGATAGCATTTACACCTTCGATACAGCCTGTGCCCTTGTGTTCATCTTTGAATTCAATTGCAGGTATGGATGATGTGGTCGTCAATCCTCCTACTGGTAGAAGGTCTGTTGGAAGGCCACAAGAGGCTCGCTTTATCTCTTGGAACGAACAATACCGTCGAAGGAAAACGTGCTCAATATGTAAGAAAAAAGGACATAATCGTACCACCTGTCCAAATGCTCCTGAGGAAAATGATCCAACAATGACTAACTTAAATCATGAGGTGTACATATTTGATCCGAATTCCACACAACAATCTTTCGGGACAAATCTTGTTGACGTTCATGTCCATTTCTCTGTGGAGGGTGTGGATTTTTATCCTGGCAATATCAATGTTGACATGGTTGATGACATGTAAATGTTATTATTTTAAGAAACGTGAATTTGTCATTTAATTTAAATTGCATTTTTGCCATTGAATCAAGGCCACAATCATCTCTATCTTGTATACGGATTGATATATATATTTACTTATTATAAACATAGAATTATTGGCCAAATTAGGACTCAAACTATACCCTTAAATACTTTAGGGACCAAAATGCAAAAAAGGCATAGTTTGAGTCCTAATTTGGTAAAAAAAATACTTTAGAGACCAAAATGCAAAAAGGGTATAGTTTGAGTCCTAATTTTGTCTCTAAGTACTTTAGGGATCAAAATGCAAAAAGGATATACTTTGAGTCCTAATTTGGCAAAAAAAATACTATAGGGACCAAAATGCAAAATCATGATTCCAACAGAAATAACAATTATGATTCCAACAAAATCTTTTCAAATTTTGAAGAGAACTAATAATATCTTACATCTCTACTCTAATCTCGAAGGCGTACTGCATCAGCCCACTTAGATACAAAACCATCCCACAAAAGCGGTCCTTCGCTACAATGATAAGCAAAATATTCTTACTTTGTTCCATGAAGTACATGCTAACTGGAAGTTTTTTGCATCAATAATCCAGAGTTTCGAAATAATCAACTCCAACAATTCAGTGGGAAGATTGACCCAATCTCTTTCAACTCCATTTTCGACCATATCTCTTATTCTTTTTCTGCAGTCATGAAATTGGGAAAATAAATTATAACGAGCACATCAGGAAAAGAAATGTGTACACCTATTTTGATACTTGGATCGGTGATTTCGAGACACAAGCACATACATTTCGAGACACCAACATATATATTTCGAGAAACAATATAAATTCGAGACAAAAAAAACATTTTGAGACAGTAGAGACAATTTCTATACAAGCCATTTAGAGGCAATATTCAAAACAAATGCAAGCCATTTGAGACAATAAGCCAATTTCGAGACAATAAGCCAATTTTGAGATAATAAGACAATTTCTAGACAAGCCATTTCGAGACAACAATCCAATTTCTAGATAATAAGATAATTTCGAGACAACAAGACAATTTCGAAACAACAATCCAATTTCTAGACAATAAGACAATTTCGATACAACAAGACAATTTCGAGCAAGCCATGCACAATACAATACAGTTAATCCATGCTTTCAACAAACTACAAAATCGAAGTTAAACAACACACAAAATCAAGGTTCAAGTGAAGAAAACCTACCGGAAAGTGAAGGAAGAGCCGCGTCGGTGAGGGAGTGAAGATGAGTGGAAGAAAATGAGAGTGGAAGAAGGGGAGAAGGGAAAAGAAAATGAGAGTGGAAGGAAGAAAGAAAATGAAAGTGAGGACCTCTTCTCAATTTGGTGTGAAAAGAAAATGAAAGTGAGTTGAGTTATCCGGTGAATTATTATGAGGATCCGGCTTTCAAGAAGTAGTGTACAGTTGCGTATAAAATTGAGAAGAAGATGAAAAGTTGAGTCTCGATTCTCAACTATACCCTTTTGCGTATAAGAAACGTGAATTTATCATTTAATTTAAATTGCATTTTTGTCATTGGCAAAAAAAAAACTTCAGGGACCTAAATGCAAAAAGGGTATAGTTTGAGTCCTAATTTGGCAAAAAAAAACTTCAGGGACCTAAATGCAAAAGGGTATAGTTTGAGTCCTAATTTGGTAAAAAAATACTTCAAGGACCTAAATGCAAAAAAGGGTATAGTTTGAGTCCTAATTTGACAAAAAAACATACTTTAGGGACTTAGTTTGGAGCCTATTTTATTTATCATACTTAGTTTGGGTAAATATTGAAGAAATGAAGAAGAAAAAAATATTTTTTCATTGATATAATATAAAAATCAAAAAAATTGACATTGCATTATTGTATTATTTACAATAAAAAAAAAAAAAAAAAACAAAGCCATCTCCTATCCGCTAAACCGCAGCATGACCCAAGCCATCTCATCCCTAATATACTGCACCATAGAGGTCGTAGAAGGCAATTTGGGCATCTTCTTAAGATGCCTTCTCATCAATCGTGACATGTAATAGCACACGTAGGCATCGCAGTTGGTCGTGTCAAGCTGAATAGGGATGAAGTGCATTGAGCTATTAGGTGGGTCAAGGAAAACTGCGGTGAATGTCTCGACCAGGGAACTGCATGTCCTGTCATAAAATCCAGCCTGTCGGAGTAATCGTGGAAGCATCAAGCGGACCGGCTCCATCAAGTCAAATCGAGACTTCTCCGCCTTAATCGATGGTTTCAAATCATACAATGTAATCTGAGACCAGTGAAGATCGACCTGGACTAATACCCAATGCGCATGGTGGCAACAGGGCATCAATATCTATATACAACACAGTACAAATATTAAATCAATTAGTATATAATAAATCATAATTTAAACCTAGAGTTATGTACAAAATGAAGTTAAATACCTCTATTGCGTTCCACCATGCTACCTCTCCTGTGTCAACATCTCCCCTGACCCAGGCAGAGACATAGTCCTAGAAGACATAGGATCCCAGTTCCACTCCAGATGCTTTAGTCTTCTCCCATGCATCTCGGAGAACGCTCTATCATTGGAGTTAGTTAAAAACCGATATTATAAGTACAGTAAATGAAATATAGATCAATATAATTTTTTTACTACGTGCGTATAAATATGTCCTACTGAGTGCGAAGCAGAATCGAGTCTGGTAAATTGATAGGGCCTCCGCTGTCCCTCCCCGTAGTGAAGCCATGAGCCCGTCCACCTGATTGTCCCCAATGTTCTCCATCATATTCCTGACCCTCGCGAGGTCAATCCCGACAAATGACAGGATTCCCCCGATTGTGCACTTATCACAAAAATTTGGATCAGAACCATAAACTGGAAAAGTTATAAAATGCAAATTAATCATCAAAAGAAAGTGAATTACCTATCTGAACTTCTGGAGCTGCACAAGTCATCGAATTGTGCCTGGTCTAGAGTGGACTGGTCCACCACGGTAGGCAGAATCTCCTTCTGCACCTTTTCTACTCTAGTCGTCCTTGCCGCTTTCATCCTTGACTTCTTCCTTGGCCTCAATGACTTGATGTGATGGGTCGGATCGGTATAAGGTGACCGTACACCTGCGGACAAGACCTTGGCCCGACATGTACGACCAAGCTCCTAATAAAATCAATTACTCAATATGAGAATTTATATAGAATTATTTAATAATAAAATGAACAAGTAATAGAGACTAAAATTTACGATCCAGCGATCCAAATTTTACCTGGATAGTGGCGACTGGAGTCGAAAGAGACTGGAGCTAGAGCCGGAGTCGGAGCCAAAGAAAGGGTAGGAGCTGGAGGGGCTGGGGTCGGGGCCGGAGCTACAGTTGGAGGGTCCGGGGTTGGGGCCGAAGCTAGAGGAGCCAGAGAAACGACTGGATCCTCTGCATGACTGATAGATGCATTGACCTATTATGAAAAAAATATAAGAACCATTTTCAAATTAAAATTTAGATAAAAAACAGTAACTGAAATTAATATGGGTTTTCGATACTACATTTACCTGAGTGGTGTCGTGGGGGGTGACCCGCAAAGGGGAATCATGCCTCTCCAGCACATTGAGCCTGCGCTTGATATGGGTGAGTCAATCGAGGATACTAGCCTGCATCGTCCCATTCTATGTGAACCCCTGGAGTAACTGATCCCCCAAGCTAATGCAACAGGAGCTCGACCCTGGCCATGGGTAGCTCGACCACCAAAGGCGACTGTAATTATAAAACCGAGTTAGAATTCATCTGCATTCATTTCCGAATTGGGGTGGGGGTTTATTTAAATAAAAAGAGGTACATACCTTTACTGATCAAACGATCTTGATCAATCCTTTACTCAACCGAATCCCGATCAGGACGTGGGATCTAAAATAGAATAAAAGTAAAATATCAACGATCTTCGTATTTATCTTTATACAAAATGAACTTAAATTTTGGAAATTGAGATTACTCTTACTTGATCGAATGGCGAAACCGGCAATCTCTGTCCGCAAGAACCCCAAAATGAGTTGGGTAGATAATTACCCCAGCATGTCGCTGCAATATATTTGGTGCGGTCGAAATCAGCCCAGTACAGCAGCTGTCACTCCGCCTGATCAGCCTCGATATAAGGGGAGCTAGCACGAGTCTGTGATTTGCAGTTTGACTTAGCGATAATAACTAATTTATAAATGAAAGTGAACATTGATAAGGTATTCACTAACTGGGGCCACACCCTTCTCCCAAGTCGGGGAGCTCGAAGGGCGAGGCACCTCGGGCGTCGTGGCCCTTCAAGGATGGAACCACGTCTAGCCGAATCCCGAGCGTCCTTTCACAGCTCAGAACGCAGGGATAAGAAATGAGCGTATGCCCACCACTAATTAAATATAAGAATAAATAAATTTCAAATCATTATTAGATAGTCTAAAAAACACTATTGATAAACAAATGTAATTAATAATATGAAAACTTACTAGCAACACCCAAGTTGACGTACAAGTGTCTCTTTGGGGAGTCCTCCTGGATGACCTGTCAATAGGAATGCATCGTGTGGCTCCACCCGATCGTTCCCAATGGGAACGACTCCACAGCCTCCATATGTAAAAGGGTATGTCTGCAATCTGCTTTTGGGTCAGGATCCAATGACCTATGATGACGCTGTATGCCAATCTGAGGGCATCATCAATCGACAGCTATCCCATCACCATGGCTTGACACCTCGGCAAAGATTATCCGTGAAGGAATCGGATTCACCCCAATCTATCGAGCCATGGCTCCATCCTGACTCAGTCCCCTCTCAATAATATACCGGTCTACTATCCCGTAACATAGATCGATGAGGAGAGCGTATTCCTTGAGGGCCAGTCAGTGTAATCGACCTCCAATGAGGAACCACATCTCATCGAGCCGGGTACCCTTTAGGATGACCTCCCGTCTCAAGATATGAAGGGTAGCCTGGAATAGTACCCTCCATGATAAATGGGAAGATCCACCATGTATCCGAAAAGCCCCTTCTCAAAGCGCTCCAAAGCCCCATGTCGTCGTAGCAGGTCCACGGTCTGTGTAACGATCGAAAACTTGACGTGTACCCAAAGCGTGTTCCCAGTAGGCACAACGGAATCATGTCGGAACTGAAAGGTGTGATGAGTGGGATCCATAACTCTGCAATTTAGTTTCTAAATTAGTTAACGTAGAATTTCGAGACAGACACAAAATATTTCGAGACACATAGAAATAATTTCTAGACACACTTAACACATTTCGAGATACGGTTTCTAAATTAACCCAAACTTTCAATTACATTTCTTTCAAGACACACAGCAGACATTTCGAGACACAAAGTAAACAGTTCGAGATACACAATTGTCATTTTTGGACACCAAGTCATTTCAAGATACAATCTATACATTTCAAGACACAAACTAAACCTTTCAAGACACAACAAACCCTTTCGAGACACGAAGAAACATTTTGAGACACAAAATAAACATTTCGAGACACAATCAAACCCTTTCAAGACATAGAATCAAACCCTTTGGAGACAGAATCAAAAAATTTCCAAAAATAGCAAACAATTTCCAGACACAACAAACAATTCGATACAGAATCCAATAATTTTGAGACACAACAAATAATTTCGAGACCCAACAAACAATTTAAAACATATCAATCGAGACAGAATCAACCCTTTCGTTACACAACAAACAATTTCGAGACACAACCAAAAATTTTCGAGACAGTTGCAAACAATTTCGAGGCACAACAAACAATTTCGAGATACAAGCAAACAATGTCGAGACACAAGCAAGCAATTTCGAGACATAACAAACAATTTCGAGACACAACAAACAATTTCGAGATACAATTCCAAATTCATGCACGATTGTCCGAGACAATTGCAACAAAATACAAAATCGAAGTAAATAACATTTAGCATGTTCGACACAAAATAAAGGTTTAAGTTTGAAGAAAACCTACCGGTAATGACAACGGTGACGACGATGACAAAGTAATCTACCGGCGAATGGCACCGTCGTGGGAGTGTGGATTCTACCGAAGTGTGTCGTGAAAATGGAATGAGGGGCAGTTTCGGTTGGAAGTGAAGAAAATGAGCGTAGAAGAAGGGAAGAAGGGAAAGAAGGGAAGGAAGGAAAGAAAATGGTTGAGAGTAGAAATATGAAGAATGGAGAAGGTGGAGAGTTACCGTTGTTTGGCGGTGAAGAAAGGTGGGGAGTCGGTCTTGAAATGGAAAGAAAGGGAACCGTTGGTGCCCTTATCTTGATTTGGGTATAAAGTTAAGGAAGTAATTTTTCATTTCTGTTATAATTTTTTATACTCAAAAATATTTAAATTGACTTTTGGGTATAGATTGAAATTGGGGCAACCTAATTGGGTAGAATTAAAATATTTTCAAAAATTGGGTAAAATTGAAATTGAATCAATCCATTTGGGTATATTTGGGAATTAATTGGTTGGTAATCCTCTCCGCCTCGGGTCGGTTGATTTTCCCGCGAAGCATTTTCAATGTTCACAAGCCCCTTCGGAGACTGTAATCCTCTCCGCCTCGAGTCGGTTGATTTTTCTTTATCGACACCAATCAACGGGCTGAATCAAAGCAAGCATTGATTGGAGTTGGAGATTGAGCTTATAAAGGGTGGGTGGGGTGCTATGGAAATTACGAGGCACCCGAACGAGGAAGGTGATAATGGGATCTGTAAAGAAGAAAACTTCAATTGAGGTAGAACTAAAAGATAAGGAAAAAGAAATTGAAGCTCTGGAAAGTCCTTATAAAGCTCTTATAATCAAGGAGAGGGAAGTGAATAATGAACTGCAAGAAGCGCGCCAGGAACTAATATCGGTGTGTCCTCCCTTCCCTTCCCTTCCCTTATGATTCTACAAATTTGTTTTACATTTGCACATTCTTAAATGTTATATAGAAGGTTAGTTTAGCTATTGTCACTTCTTAATATGGGCTTGAGATTTTCAATATGCTAAGTGATCATAATACGAAGCAAAGAAGGCATTTTTTACATTTTGCAAGTGATCATAACAAGGTTATGTTACATAAGGATAACTCCAGTGAGATAATATCTAAAGCTGAAAATGTATCTAATGTGTGCATTGATGTATAGCCTACCAATCTCTCAATGTTTTCTAGCATGTTTTAATCAAAAGTAGTTTAGTATATGCAGTTTATAATCTGACTCGGGAAAAGTTAAAAAAGATCTGCATCAGCAACATACTACTAATACTGCTTTTATACTTATACATCTTATTTTATTGTTTTTTTTTCTTCTTCCAATTTATCATTTCTTCAAGTTTAAAAGCATTCCAGGCTCACATTGTGCATTGATACTAGCAACAGATTATACATGGAAACTGGAAAGTGAAACCCTCTCAATTTTTTTTTTATTCAGTTTCCAGAGGCAACTAATGAAGAAATGTTATGTAATCAACATTCGGAGATCCATAACCAACTCTATGCTGTATGTCTATAGGTTTTGAAAGACAGTCATGGATTTATATGTGTCAAGCCAATGGGAGAATTGGATGAAAAGCCATTCCAAGTTGCTACAAAAAGGAAATATCCTGAAGATGAAGCAGTAGAAAAGGCAGTTGAACTCTGGTCCATGTGGGAGGATTACCTTAAGGATCCTAATTGGTATCCCTATAAGTTCACCACAGGTGATGGAGATCAAGGGGTATGTGTAGATTCTATTAGCCAATATGGCATATGTAAAATTCACTCTTTCAAGTGTTTGTTTCAATGGTTCTCTGTCATACACTTAGGCATGCATAATTTCTGAAACAGACATATTGGCTGGTATTCATATTAGACTTACTGAAACAGATTTGTTCTCTCTCTTTTTAATTTTTTTTATCTCTGTTATTGGGCAATAGTCTCGATATAATAAATCTTTTGCATTTTCTGCATTTGATATTTTCTTCAAGACTTCGCAGCTGCTGAAATAAACAATCTTTTTATGACCATTCTCCCTTACATTGATTTTCGCAGATCTTTGTTTTCACAATTCTCTTTTGCAGCAAGTAATTGATGAAAATGATGAAAAGCTCACCAGGCTTAGGAAGGATCTTGGTGACGAAGCATACCATGCAGTGGCGAAAGCATTGAATGAATTGAAGGACTACTTCCCCTCTGTAAGATATCCTGTGCTTGAGTTGTGGAATTCTAGACAAGGAAGGAAGGCCACTCTGAAAGAGGGGGTTGCATATTTATCAAAGCTGTGGAAATTACGGAATCAGTGGTAGAAATAGCTTGTCAAATATATGTGCTTGAAAAATCTTCCTACACGGCCAAGGATTTCCCATGATACTCGAAGCCTTGCTTTGGCATTTGTCTTTTTTGTTGTCTTTTAACTTGCATTTCTTTTTGCACTGTGTATTGAACCGGTAAGACAGCTATGTTCATATCGGTTTTGAATGGTGGTTCATTCCTAATTGGAACTTGCTGAAGTATTCCTGAGTGTGATGTTTCATTAGTTCTTAAGGAAGAAGTTTCACGTTTCCAGTCCCTTAAATCAAGTGAAATGCCTAATGTGGTGTGATCTAAACTTCCGCTAGGAAATGACATATTTACAAGTGAATTTTGGGCAACAAAAATTGATTTTTAAAAGATTGCTTCTTAGTGTTGGCTAACCATAAATCAGGGAGAGAAAAAACCGTCTTTTTGCACAGATTATATATTACATTAACATTTTGGACTACTTAATGTATTCCTATTGTGATTTTGTAAATTTGCTTTTCTTTCTTGGTTGCAAAGTTATTGGCATTTAGTAGATAATGAATCCTGTTTCACATATTATTAAATCCCATTGGAATTCCTTTAATCTCAGAGAATGAGGGAAAGGGTATCGACAACATGACAACAAGAAGGTGATAGAATTCTATAGCTTGGATTGTGAGATAAACAAATATTGCCTCAACGAATTATATGAACAGATAAGAGGGCTTCTGATCGTGATCAAAATGAAATGAAGATAACAGTACAGGGTTCCAATATGATTAAAGTATTACATCTTGTCTTTGAATTGCTGTTTTATTATCCTGTTCATTATTCCTTTGTTTTCTGCAATAAGACAGATCCTGGAAAAGAAGCAGACAGATGAAACTGTTTGCCTGGGGACACTTCACAAGGATTGCTGCATGAGATTAAGGAAGGGAGAAGAAATGGAAGCCAAGGACGAAATTAATCAAACAACCAACATGAAGGAGGGAGCGCAAAAGCAATGATGATGAGTTGCTAGAAATCCTAAAGAAATTGTGCTGCTGCTTTCAGGGTTGTCCTGATATTAAAGAAAGCATTTGCTTTGGTAGGTATACTTACTGCGGGGTCCATATTCACCCGTCTTGCTGGTTGTTTAATGTTAATTTTAGTTACCATCAAAATTCATAGCGGTGATCTCTCAGAATAGTTTCATTATGTATTCATTTCATATTCCTGGAATGTGATTGGTTACAGGTTGCGACGACATATTCTTACGCCCCATCACCGGTAGGAGCTTGATGATAGCAGCTCTTCATCAATTGATTTTGTCATTCCTTTTCTTCATAAACTACCAACAATAGCTACTACTTTTACCCCAATAGATTTTTTGTTTGATAATCCCTCGGTGGTTACAGTGTGCTGCTTTCCCAGAATGCTGAAAATAAAGAGATGACGAATCTGTTTGGATTTGAAATTAATAATGAGAACATGATTCCACAAAGAAGTAAAGGGAAAGGGGAACAGACAGATTCACAAAGAGAGCATCCAATGCTCTACCTTAACCTTACGGTTTTTTACCTTTTCTTTTCTGGTTGCAGGAATCCTAGGCATTTTGTCTCTGATGAGTTGAAAGATGAACAAAACTAGTCCACCGGCACAGCTAGTTCTCATGGCTCATGTGAACAAAGATCGCTGCCTGTTGTGCTCTGCAGCCTTGGGCATGAAAAATTTTACAGTCAATATTGTAGGACAACACCTATGTCTCTGTGTCCCATGAAAGCTTTCTTGTCCAAATAATGCAAAAAGTCAAAATCATGTTGTCTTCCGTCTCCCTCTCTCTAGTCCTTTCTCATTCCCTCTTGAATGCAATGGAAAAAGACCCTGCAACTTGTTACCTTACATTTTTTTCCTTGGCATTCTAAACTCCATGTTGTAAGTAACATATCAAGCACTTGTTGAGTATCAAACTCTTGTGAAAGAGACTAGCTTTATTAATACACAATTGAAGAATAAGATTAAACTCTAGTAACGGTTGACTTAGATACTGATTTTATCCAAGATTTAATAAACACACTGCCTTGTTTTAAATAAAGGCAGGATATTAAGATTGCTACTTGAATTTCCAGGTTTTGAAGTTACCAGGTCATCTATCGTTAACAATTAGCTAGGGTATATGACATAAATGAAACAGCAACAGTAGCAGAAGAAGATTAAGAAGAAAAAAAACCCAAAAAAGTTGGCATTAAGAGACCCTTAAGATTACAAATTACGGAAAAAGTACATATTTGTAAATATATAAAACTATGCAACCGAGCAACCAACTCAGAAGAGCTGCGGGCTACATGTTTGTGCAGCCGCCTCAGAACCCTCCTCCCTTCCATACATACTATTACACCCTTTTTCCCACTTTTAGTCATCAGAAAATGACCAAACATTGAGTACAACACTTCCCTCCTTCCGAATGCAAAAAAGTCAAAAACAGCACCCTTCTTTTCTTCTTTTTTCCTATTCTTTGCCAAACAATTTTTGAACACTTTCGCAATCCCCGATAAAAAAAGACCCCTCCCAAAATAGCCGAAGGACAAAGTAGTAAATTCAAATCCCCATGTGC